>JAQIVE010005168.1:0-13323 GCA_034698285.1 Sminthurinus bimaculatus | reverse complement strand
TTCGTCCGCATTTGTTGAAGTATTATTATTAATATTATTATTAGTACTAAGAACGTTTGGAACTTTGCGAGGTCCTCTTGGCCTTCCTCTAGGCCTCTTTGGACTTATAGAAAATAATGCTTGCATATTTCGTATGATTTTCGGTGGGGAAGATTTCACAATTGTGTTGGCTATATTCCCAGTCGTAGATTTAACAGCACTTGATGTTGTTGAAGACGATGATTTCCAATCAACGATATCAGGAGAAGCCTCCCTTTCCTTCAAGACTCCAGAGCTATCTTCTAGCCTTGGTTTCTTTGTTGGTGTTGAGTAAATGTCTGAAGTTACAGGTCCCTGAGATACGACTTGCGGATCAACTGCATTCTTATCGTCACCTAATATATTTTTAAAAAATAGAAACAAAAACAATATTGAAACATTGAAATAAATTTTATTCGAATTAATTCAATTTTACTATAATAATATAAAAAGTTTTGACGTTTTTTTTATAAGGAACGCACATTGCGAAGTGTTTTTAGGCAAATATTATTTGATAGCAAAAATCTAAAAATGAATTTTTCTCTTTTTTACGTTTATAACTGGAATGCAAAAAATGCCAAACAAACTCTCCCTTAATTGATCGAATCAATTATATTATACCATTACACTGCAAGGTACGTAGACTAAACAGTCTTTAGTCTACGTACCTTGATTACACTGTACAGGCATTTACTTTTTTTTAAATGTAATGGCATGATATCTCTATAGTATCTGATAAACATTAATATATATATATAATTTAACTTTAGACATATACACTATACACATATACAAAAGAAAGATGGACCTTTCAATAAAGTATATGTAGATGTACATGATACATGATCAATAATGAATCAAGTAATCAGAAATCAGAGTAGTCTTGTACATACCATGACGTTCTTCATCGGGGCTATTTCGATGAGCTGCTCTTATGTGCATCCGTAGAAATTTACGAGTTGGATACATTGTCAAACCTAAAACGAAACAATTTTTTGTACATAATGCATTACTTACAGCCTGATTTAATTAAATTTAGGAAGATTAAAATTAAAAAATATCTGCATTTTATAAAATAGGGAAAAAAGTTATTTTTCCAATTTGTGGTACAAATGACTACATGACACATAACTGTGACATTCTATATCACCATTTCCATAATATATTCATAGTTCAAAACAAAAAACTTTTAAAATAGCTACATATATACATTGCACCATTTCTAAATAATAGTAGTAGTATTAGAAGAACGACTATGAATGCACTATGTGTTTTCATTCATTCATATGCCTAGAATGCTTACTTATAGTCCATCTTTGATGAACAATGAACAATACAATAATCGTAAATATATATTTACGTACACTCACAAGTTCCTAATAAATGATAAGGTATTGTAAAAGAAAAAAAATTCAAGGAAAGGAAAAACAACAAAAGAATAATGTATAGTTGAAAAAAATGTAACAATTAAATACAAATAAATAATAATAATACATACTTAATAAGTTCATTCATATTATAAAAGAAGTGTTGTTAAATATTTAAATAACCTAACAGGCTATGTGATCTATTTGAATTAGATGATTATTTATCGATTCCCATTACTTATCTACTTGATGTACAAACAGTACAAATAAGAGTATGTATACAATTGACATAATAAAGTATCATCATCATGAAAATAAGTCGATAGTGCTATGATAATGATATGTCAAAACGCGTATATACATACGAACTTCGTACGAAGTCATACTATTGTATCGTTTTATGATGTTGGAAATGGCAATATCGTATAGTTTCTTTTAAAAAAGAAAAAAATAACAAAAAAAATAATGTTGTGAAGTAGAGCATAGTGTAGTATAATATACATGGAAATCACATTAAATATGGATGCTTTAAAAAATCATGGAACTTACAATGTGGACAATTTAGTTCTTCATTTTTACGCTTCTGTTCTTCTTGTTTAACTTCAACTTGAGCAATAATACGATTCACAATTTTTTCAACATTTTCCGAATCCCCTACACATATAATTTTTCCATCTGGGCCCAAAACAGCAGAGTCTGGTTGTAGCACACTTCGTTTATCCTTAGTAGAAAGGGGAACATCACAATTAGATGGATCATATTCAATCTTCTTTTGAAAAACGATTCCATCCGTTGGACAGCGAGCATTAATAGGCTCAAAGAGTATATGAACAAGCTTTTCTGGATTCTGTCCTTGCCTTGTTGTAACATTATTATTGTTGTGATTTGTAACAATTGTGGACGTTGTAGACAAATCGTTTCTTAAAGAGCCTATATTATTATTATCAGCACTTCTACTTGATGTTGTTGTTTCAATATTTCTACGGACTATTATATCATTATAAAATTCTGATGGTGTCCTGGAAGCATTTTCTATTGCAGGAGCTATTCGTGTGATTATATCATGCAATCTGGATACCTTTTTATCATCAAGATCTAAATTAACAGGACTTTTACGGCTTCCATTAATTTTATTCTGATAAGTTTTTGTGCTACTGTTGTTAGATATGCTGTCTTTATTGTTCGTTGAAGGAGTTGAAGAATTTTTGGTAGAATTTATCATGGAATCAATTAAAGACTCATCCAAATGATAATTAAAATCATAGGAGCTCGGTGAATTTTGAATAAACTGGGAGTAACCATTGTCAGCTAACGGGCTATACTCCTTCTATAATTTCAAGAAAAATGTAAATGAGATATAAAAAATAATGAAGAATGTATGACATAAACCATAAATTATTGATGCCATGTTTTGTATTTTTTCTATTATAAAATGCATACGACAAACTACGAAGAACCAAGAAGAAGTAAATTATTACCTTGCAGTAAAGTTGTTTGTGGCTTAAATAATTTGGTAGACTTCTAAACAAATTTCTACAAACTCGACATTCTAGTATTAAATCGCACTCTTCAAGGATCAGCTTTTTAACCTAATGAAAAAGAACAAACAACCAATTATTAAAGCAATATTAAAAGTAGATACATATACATACGACATTAAATATATTTTTGAAAAATATAAAAATATAAAGAAAAAAACCTTAGAATTGGCTTTTTTGACTGTATTTAACAGCGAGGAGAATCCGTTTATGCGAATATCATACGGTTGGAAAATTTGGGATTTGTCGTTTTTAGGTCCTTCATTACTATTATTCCCATTACTTAATTTTCCAACTGCACTTAATTTCTGTGTAGTTTTTCTACCATTCGTTGTGGTAATAAAATTTTTTGAGTTTGAAGTTGTAGAAGAATTTCCTTTTGAGGTCGAACTCTGTCCATTTTTACTTCCGATTGGCCTTCCCATGATAGAAATCAGTTAAATTAATTCTTGATGAACAACACCACTATCTATAATCTTAATTTAACGTCCTACGGGAACTTAAAAAAATACATATTCAATACTCAAATGATAAAATATGTACTAAATGTAAGTATGTACCTAGTATGTACGTAGTATATAGAGCCAATTTATACATACGCTACACACACGCTATACCCATAGTATATATATGACATATTGTACATATTACATATAATATGAGTACACTTACTTATTGCTGTATTTTCACTAAAAAAGTACTGTTAATAAGTTAGTAATTAAACCAAATATATTTTTTGATATTTTAGGAAAATAAATAAATAGTTTACTTGAACACGAAGACTATTGAGAATTAAGACTAAGTGCTGTGTTTTCTACAATCTACGATTCACTATATTTAAGACATGGAATTTTATTTACCGATCAACTCTTTTTTTGACATACTTTCATAGTTGTATACTGTATACTGTATACTGTACGGCATTACATTAGATACATATTATTATGAAAATAAAATGAATGTAAATACTTATGTGTTTGCATTCATGTCAGGACAGGAACGCTGTTGAAGCTGGCAATACAATAATATAAAATATGGAAAAAATTGTGTTAAATATTAATTGGTTCTTAGTGCATCATTATTTACTATAATATAATGCTTTAGAGATAAATAAAAACTCACCAAGGGTCAATGACCGTAACTTCTCCGCAAAGTTAAAAAAAGAAAAGAAACGTAAAGTAAAATTATCAGTGAACATTGAAATTTTTTGCTAAATTCGAGATGGAGGACCACATCAGTTATCAATAATCAATAAGTCTTTGGATGCAAATTAATTTTAGTCAGAGAACTTTTTCTTTTTTCTGAAGCTTTGTAAAAAACTATTCACACATTAATTTTAACATTCAGTAATCTAGTCTGGTAAAATACATGAGTACTTAAGTGTGAGTGTCTAGCTATATGTATGACAAGCATCTGGACTCAATAATTACTAAACATTTTAATTGCTGCAACTATGAGCGAAATAATCTATGAGTTATGAATTAAATTATGCTATTTACAGCCAAATTGTACAATTTTTTACTACAATTTTTTCAAAACTGTTAAAAGTTTATTTATCAGTTTGAGTTTTGAGTATACACACGTTTTTCACACGGGTAGTTTATATATATAAGCTCATGTGCATATTTATATTTCCGGTAATAAAATATCAAATATCACATCACGGGATAACCCCATATGAGTTAATTAGTGGACTGTACAGTGTATTGAGATTTAGGATACCGTATGTTTAACATACTGGGGACAAGTAGAAAAACAAAAAATAACACAATCAATTCCCCAGTAAAATCATTCGTAATACCTACATAACATACTATACTATAGATACACCAATTAATCTCTGATGTATTTATATTTACATTATAATGTCATACCTTATAATAATATATTATAAATGCATCCATTATGTACATGCAATCAAACTATACCTAAGTACAATCTATATAAGATAGGTATTATATCACAAGTCACAACAAAACGCAAAAGAAAACAAATTTGCATTCATACACACTGACAAAGTTGCGCCTACGTCTCTTATACTATTATTTTGTCACTATAATATCATGTGTACTGTGTCATTTTGTTGTATTATAAGAATAAATTATAAAATCAAACAAAGATTTTTGTGTTGCTTGGCATCATACACAATGCACACATACATATAGGTACTATGTATAACATTTCTGGGATTTGATTTCTCATTCATACATGCGTGTCTATTTTTATATAATTTGTAGCGATTTGTTATCATTATTATTTAAGTATTTTTTATTTTCCAAAACCGGCATTTGAGGATCCAGCATTAGCTGAAGCAGACGCTTGTGACCCGGAGAATTGCGCATTGAATGGTCCAAGACCGACATTTGCATTGAAGGATTGGGCATTTGCGGATGATTGAGCGTTGCTCTGACCCTGGTTAAATCCAACTGGTCTATTATATCCATTGTTATATCCGTTGTTGTATCCATTGTAACCACCGTGATGACCTTGTTGTCCATAAGGATTTCCGTACCCATTGTTGTAACCATTATTGTGTCCGTGGAATCCTTGTTGATGTCCACCGAATCCACCACCATGCCCGTGTCCACCGTTGTATCCGTGTCTATGGCCACCATATCGTCCACCCCGTCCACCGTAATGTTGGGGACTTCTTTTCAATCTTAAAGCTTCGGCTTCATCTATTAAGTACAAGAAAAAGAAGATAAATTATTAAAATGCATAGAACATATACAACGTGTTTTGTATCCGGTGAAAATTGATACAAAAGCGAGAAAAGAAAATTTCTGCTGCTGAAATCAAACTGAATAATGAGCAATAATTGACAAAATGCATTAGCATATCAATCAGTTAGGATATCAATTAGTGTTTACACGAGTTAATTAAAATTATAGTGCTATCGTGATTCTTACTTGGAATAAATTCTTCAGTCTCTTGAGCAATGGCAGCATCCGACGATGGTCTGGCTGAAGCCGCCGCAACAACACAAACGACCACAAAAACAGTGCAAATGATTTTATTCATTTTTATTTGTAAAGTACTGATTACTGTTACGTAATTCTATTATAAAATGGTATATAGTGTACTCTGACTGAGCAGGAGAGATATTAATACAATATAGTTAAAGAAGAAAACGATAAATGTTTTATTATTAGTCCAGTTTATAATGCGAAAAGAAGAGACAACTTTATAGGACCCTGCACTTGGGACAACGTTTGGACTGCGAATATTTTGCAAATGGAAGCAAAGTATGCTTTTATATCTGGCGAGGTTCAACTTGAGTCCTGTGCATTATAATTATATGTGGTTTTAGTGTTAGATTAAGCATGAGGTGTGTATACATTATACATTATGAGTGTGTGTGTGTAGTGTGTAGAGCAGGTCTGGAAATATTAGGATTGTGGATTCTCAGGATTCATACGTCATTGATGAAACACAAACTTGTTTAACACGCTACTAACTAACGTAAGTGCATACAACAACAGTCTAATACGTGCTCAATCTTTGTATCATCTGAGATGATCATCACAAATAGTACATGTATATGCATATAAAATGATGTTTATAGTTGGTATATATGTAGTTTAGTGTTTGATCGTCATAATCATAAAAATAATGCATGAGTCTGTTGATTACAATCGTGTTTTGAGGGAAGACGTGAAAGAAAACTGATGACGATAACAATGGTCATGGGTTGGATTTATCCAGTCGCCTTTCCCCTTCTTGGCTTCTCAAGAACTAGATTTAGACATTTACTATTTGGTGTATTATTAGATAACATTTGATCAAAAGCTGGAAAAAAATTATATATAAAAATGCAATATGGTATTCCTAATCATTATAATGTTAATGAGATAGATATACCTACTGACAATTTTCAGTTTGCGAATCGTTTTTGTTGTAAAAGGTTCAAAAGTAATGAGATGAGTAAGCGTCGTGTGGACTATAAGGCTGGACAAAACAACAAAAGTTCGACTTCTGTACACATAGTAGAATAAGAACTATTGTACTTGTACATTGTACATGCATAACCTTGTTGGCCTTAGATCACTAAAACTTTTTGGGCAAGTACCTGATTGTAAACAAATTATTTGCACTTATAAAGGCAATCTATATAATTTTAAATTTTAAACATCTAAAGTCCGGCTGAAATCGCTGGTTTGAAGAGTACCTAATAATTTTTTCATACAGCACACATTAAAGTAAAGCTGGAAGTTCATTAGGTACGATTGTTGTTTTATACATATTTTTTATGCGACTGCCCTAAAGTTTTTGCTGTGGGAAGCAAGAAGCAACTTCATGTTGTACAATTAGTTACTTTTTGTTTACTTCCGAAATGTATTGAAAATGTACCTATTACTTACTGCTGAAAATTTCCACCAAGTCGACACTGTTTTTGCTACCTATCTATATAATATTCTATGCGGAAGCTTGAATAATATGAATACAATCCATTCTTCATGAACTAGTTGACAAGTAGGTAGATACTTGTGATTTGTATAATATTGTAATCTTCGAATTCAGTACTTTTCATTGTTATGTAAGATGCTTTAAAAAAATGACGCGTGGAACTTAAAATTCACCAACTGCTGATTTGTGGGAGGAGGTGCATAAAGATTATATACATATATCTAATATGTATGTATGCCCATGATACATGTCACGTTTTGTTGTATGTATTGTTGTAAGTATTGTTGTACGTATGTATAAAAACGCTCTGAAACATCTTTAATCTTGAGCTATAAATATTTTTTTGATCGTCTCCATCCAGCATATTTTCACTTCTCTCCACATGCTGTATTTTATTTCAGTACATGCAAGGCTTAAGGGAGACAACTTAACACTTGCAAGCTGAAGATGTTTCAAACCGGTTTTTTTGCAAGCTGCTCATTCGAGTAAAAGGAGTGTAAAGCGTAAATAAGTACATTCATCGTGTTGTTATCAGTTTCTTCCCATAAATAATATTTTTTTACACATGAAAATTTGAAAATGTTGGATTTTACGCCTGCATTTATGCTTCCATTACAATAGGTATGGATGTTCATAATCACCCATTATTACACGCTCCACCATATAGGTATTTTAAGTGCATACATACATGAATTATGTATTGACCAGGTATTGTGGTTTGTGGTGGCTTGTGCAGGATGTAAATATTTATCTGTATGTGTGTGTGAACATACTACATATGCTTACATATTATGTAGTCTGAGGTCACTCACGTCTCATGTATGCACACGCATTTTTAGTTTTGATTCTTGGAATTATCGTTTTTCCCTGAAAAAGACTGTTTTAGCATCACTTTAAAAGGGGAACGTAGCTGAAGAAGAAAATCCCTTACCTGAAAATATAGTGTAAGCACGGATTATGGAATAGATACATAATAATACACAAGAGTTTTTCTTTTCCTCTTCTGGATAATACTCCTGGAATCAAAGAAATCAGATTTTTCAGTTTTTTGAAGTACGTAAAATGTACAACAATATTTTTTCAGGTGGTTACAGAGAAAGCTTAAGTCTCAGGAGGAAATCAGCCGCGAAATTAGATGTCATTCTTTAGTTGTTCAGCTATTTTTGTAAGACTTTTCCGTCAGTAAATAAATAGCTGTTTGTAGTTTTTGTTTCGTCTAATGAGCTCTGACGCATGTATTCTATTCTTTGATTGTAAATTGAAAGTCCGGTTTGCTAAAAACGTGATCCCTGTCTATTATACAACTTTTACTTGAAGACCGATTCTCTATTTCTTGCTATAGATTATCATCAGCATTGTACATTGTACATAGTGCAAATTACCTCCTCGATGTGTAAAACTGATTTTAGTTCATTAACGATAGATATATACTATAAATTCCAGTTTAGAATTTAAGACTGTATCTATAGATCACGTATGCTTTTCAGAATTGCCTTGTGTACATATAAAATACAATCTCGCAGTGTATTTTGGAATATTTAACCATGTCATGTAACTAAACTAAACAATAAGCTGTGGTTAAAATGTGTATGAGCTAACTGACGGAAATTCCATTGTTGTAAATATTTTAAATAGAGCCAGGGGAAAACTAAAAAACTTTTTTTGGAAAAATTCATACTTAGATATTGTCACTTTTGTCACTTCAGATGCATAAAATTGTCGTTTGGAGATTCCACTTTGTATGTTCGATTTTATCTAACACAACAGCAAACTTCTTTGAAACAAAGGATGTGAAATCTACACATGTGACATGATACACAAAGGTTAGTTTTACCACCAGTTTGTTTCTCATATGATA
Source organism: Sminthurinus bimaculatus (assembly GCA_034698285.1). Lineage (NCBI taxonomy): Eukaryota > Metazoa > Arthropoda > Collembola > Symphypleona > Katiannidae > Sminthurinus > Sminthurinus bimaculatus. The sequence continues at coordinate 4,135 of JAQIVE010005168.1, read as the reverse complement.
TTACGTATTATGCACTAAATAATAAAAGTCCCAGGTTTTGGGGTAAACTGCCTGTGGAAAACAATGAGAAGGAGACAGCAAAAAATGCAAAAATAACACGAGGAATGGAAAATCCCTCATTTTGCACATTGTGTATACTATCAATTTCTATGCAACTAAGTTTCGACTTCCAAGTATGTCATTTATATAAACAAAAAATCTAGCGGATCAGTAATTTTACAATTGACACATAAGTCAAAGCATACTCATACATTCATACATATATAATACATAGTTATTATGCTTAAACCATAGGGATAATCTCATTGTTAAGTAAAATACGATAATAACTGGATGCTATTCTGAATTATATGTGTATGTTACAATCGAAAAGTGGATATACTATATCACTTCATTAGTTCTCAGTTCTCACATCGACAATAAACACTGCTATTGGTATGTACAGTACATGTGTATAAATTATACACTACTTTTATTTTTTAACCTGAAATGACGCTGACGATAAACTTCATAAACATGACAAAAATAAATGTAGATAGGTAATTACTTTCTATTTCGTACGAGATTTATTCAATTGGCTCAAAAACTCCTAAAAGCAATCATAATAAAAATATTATAGATACGTTGTACATGATACACGATATTTAGTACAGAGTACCTACTCCCACAAAAAATATACAGACATATATAATTAGGTTTTATTGTTTTAATGTTACATTAGTTAGTTGCTTGAACAATCTATAGGTTCCTGTATTCACAAAACAAGTAGCTAAACTCTTTATTGACTGAGAAACGTGGTTATATGATTCCATTCACAGATTTTTGATGAAAGCATTTGAGAGAGAGCAAGTCAATCCAGTACCTGGGAAACAAATAATTAAGAGCTAGATTATTGCAATGTTTTCAAGCATTTGCACATCAAGAATTCCTCCGATGGTCAACGTATTTTTGTGTAAATTCAACTGTAAATGTAATGACCCGAGACAGTGTTTTTATATGTAAACCAACATTTACGGGAATTTTAAACCCCTAGAATCGACGTTTTAATGTGAACAATTTTGGACTTCAAATACGGAAGCATATCCATCATAATTAATTTACAGAGAGTATAAATAATTATTGTGTGTATTTACCATCGGGCTCCACATCTACAGCCTTGACCTTGTTGTCAACGGCAAGGAGTGCAAATCTTCAAGGAAAAAACAATAATATTATTATTGTTTATCATTTCTTGTAATACCTGAGCAAATCTTATTTTCATATACACGCATACAAGTAATCATAAATTGGTATCATGGAAATGGTGCATAGGCACTAATGTTACCTTTTGCAACGCTTTGACCCCAAAGGTCCAGACAAATCGACTTCAAGGTCCAACGCTTTGGTCAATTGTCCGTTCGTGTCAGCCAATAATCGAACTTTTCCATCCGCTTTGTGTTGTTCTCCCCAGGCAGCCATTACGAAGGGATCATTCACGCTCACACAAATGATTTCAGAAACTCCCTTGGCCTTGATTTCATTTGCTTGATCAATGTAACCTGCAAATCAATACGAATTTTCTTGAGACTTTTATTTACATTATATTGTGTGGTATTTCCTGAACAGATTTTCCTGACTGTCGAAAGCTCGAATAAAACCAAGTTTTATCATGAATTCCGTTAACATCGTTGATTCCCCCTCTTCTACAATTATTACATAATAATGTTTACTTTTTTTTTTTATTCTATTATTGCTGATTTTGATTACCTGGTAAATGAGTCTTGGAGCAACCTGGAGTAAAAGCGCCTGGAACTCCAAAAATGACAATTTTTTTGCCTTTTCCTAGTTCTTGAAGGTTAACTTTTCCTCCGGGAGTACCTTCGTACAAGTCAACATTAGGAAGACTATCGCCGACCTATGAAATTGTACAAATTAATTTGTGAATTCAAAATGACATGTAATAATATTATATTAACCCGAAAATTCAAGCTTGCTTCTCTGTCTAAAATTTGGGACTTCAACATAAACAACTCTTGTTTGTAATTTATAGATTTCACAACATTTTCTTAGTTCCAGTAAAAGCCGAACTACGTATGTTAACCTTTTAAACTTTTAGTTTTGGCGTAAGGTTGTTTTTTAGTCCAGTTTTTAAGGGAACTTCAAAAATATTTGTGAATGTGAGGATTGAAAAAATCCAGGGTTTTTTTCGGTCGGCAATTCACCAAATTTTCCCATTTACTAACTGCTATTCATAATCAACAGAAATCCACGGACTATTAGATGGCTTTTCCACCATACAAATTAAATAATTGATTAAAGTAACCATGCACAATACTTGGTCATTAATTTTGAAATGGGATTTGGAAATTTGGAAAAGCACAAAAGATAAAATGCATGTTCAACTTAGTTTAACAATTTACTATTTTTAATTTACCTGGACTGGCATGGTGCTTGACAAGTGAAATGACCTGTGAAGAAGGGAAGAGGTTCTAGGTGCTAATTGACTAATACGTGAAAATACTGTCTGCATTTAAAACTTTTAAGAAAGAAATTATCTTTCAAATTTTAAAGAAGATGTCGAATCTATAGCTGAATATGACACACAAGTAACCTTGAAACACAGGAGAGAAGTCTATTCACTTAGGTTGGAAATATTATAGATTATAGTGTAGTAACATGCACGATAGAATAGCCATCAACCGGCATGGTGTGTGTGTATGTGTAAAAAATAATACATATTGCATATATACGTAAGTACGTTCGCCGGCAAAGTTTCATGAAACTTAAGCTTTTTATTTCTTATCACATCATAGCGATAGACAACCAACAACCACATAACTACATATTCAAATATATTTAAACCGTTTTATCGTAGAATCGATTCTTAAATTTGAATATTTCTAGGTGCATCGTAAGACACGGTAGTGTTTTACATAGTACATAAATATTACATCATACACAGTTTGAATTTGCACTTTTTGCATAAATACAAGTTGATGCAAAAAGCGTAAGCGGAAATAAACTCTTGTGTAAGTACGCGTAGAATACAATACAACTACACAATACCTACAGTGCATCAGAGATCAGAGTTGGCTGTCAAGCCTCAAAAATTATGACAATTAATCGACACTATGCATGGCCCATTGTACAATACCTTATGTGTATGGATGTATATTTTGGTCTCGTCCTTCGTCATGAAATTCTCCAGTTTTTCCCATTTTCCCCGGAAAACCCAACGAATACATATGCACATAAAAAATACACTCACTGTCACATAACTAACTACGATATTTAATCTATTACTGAATAAAGAAACAAAAGCTGTGAATAATCCATCTCTTTATCAAAGATAGTTTTACTGTCACGAGACACGCGTAATTCGCCCTTTTCTTTGTGCTAATATTATAATGTGTCATATCTTTACTTTTGATTAACATAATATGTAAAGGGTGGAAGGTTGAACGAGTAAACGCGTGTCTACTTTGTTTTGGGCAGCACATTGCGGAAGCCTTTGAGATCATACACATCTTTTTGGAAAACACACACATAATATTATTAGATATTAGAATTGTATTGTAAATTGTGTGACAAAGTACCTACACCTTTTTGTATAATAGATTTAGTATTTTGTACTCCATGCGCAATATGATTTATGAATTACCTAGGTAAGTAGTAAGTAAAATCATTACAATCTTGTACGAGTTTTTTGCTTCTTCAGTATTTATTACACGTGGCTTATGGACTTAATTCATGATAAATTTTCATTTCCGAGGGACTTTCCACGATGAATAAATTTCCAAAAATTGCAATAATTGTATGGTATATGGTAAAGTGAGACAAAAGGCAACATACATAAAAGGAATAATATACGTCGTAGTAAATCATGTTAGTTGTTATCTATAAAAAAGGTCATCGTTTATTCTATTTTTAGGCATTCTATTATTATTTTTGTTCTTGGTTTTCATTCTTGAAAGTATAATATTAAAGTAAAACAATAATGAATTTTTAAAAACAAATTGTTTATAAAGAAGCACTATTTTTAAAAAAGATAACCCCTTATAAAAAAAATACTTAGATAAAAAACAATTATAAGTATTAATATAACAAAAACTTAAAACAAAATTTATTTTAAAACTTAAAAAAACTAATATAAAGC
>JAQIVE010005167.1:0-13324 GCA_034698285.1 Sminthurinus bimaculatus | reverse complement strand
GCTTTTATTTTGCTCGACCTTGATCTAAAAAATACGTACATAATGAATAATATACATATAATGTACGTACTGTATTTACATATTACATTTTATACATATCGGTTTCTTAATAAAGAAATTTCTTTCTCTGTCAAGTACAGAGTTTTGAAGGGTAGATGTTGTATTATGTTCTGTGGTAACTAAACACATAATATGCAATGCAATTTATTCATAACATTAAAACCACGGGACGATCAAGAGGTTTAGTCAAAAATAAAAAATACATATGCGCTGCATTTGTATGTATGTATAACTGTAATTTTCCATCCAACTATTATTATTATGATTATGAGTTTAGCTAAAAATATATACTTGTATCAGCTTTACACGCAGCAACTTAATTCAACTTTAATAAACGAGTGTAATTTGAAATTGAATATTACATTCTCCTGTTCCCTTCCTTTCCCGTACTGTACGAGTTAAACTCCAGTAACGAGCTCCGATTCTAACTATGTATGCAAGCTAACAGTACCCCACCATTATCAACATGCAACCCTGCTAAGGATATGATTTTGCAATATAGCTGTAATTAAAAAATGATCAGAGCTCGGTATTGCTTGTTAACTCTAATACATAGCAGTTGAACTGATGTAGACAAGCAGGATTATGCAATATACATATGTACATACGTTTAAAATAGGAAGAGCAAAAGAAACCTAAAGGAAAAACTATCCAAACAAGTGTACCTTTTCTAATGTGCAAGACATTTCATCTTTAGTTACAAATGGCTGTCATTTCTTGGTTCAATCCCCTTTTTTAATGATTTACCGACTGCTTAATGTCAGAAATTCAATTGTTTTATTTAGTAGATTAATAACATATTGGAATATGATCAAAGTTATTTTTCACTTATAGCTATAGTGATGATTGCTCATTGCTCATCGTCACCAACGTCTAACGTCTATATTGTAGTATTGAATTTCATCAAAGAAGTTAATAATATTTTTCAAGCCGCAATCCTCATTTATCACTCTCTATACATGATAAACGAACTACTAACTACAATGATGATCTTATAACGTTTTATTACTCAGATCTCTTAAGCCATTAGCAAGGACAAGGAAAGCCAGGCAACATTGATTTTTGCGCTGGGCTTTTCTGTAATTATGTCAAAATAAAAATGCATTTACATTGCAATGAAATGAACAAAAGAAATGTGACAGAAATTGTGAATGAATTCGCGTTTAAACAAATTTTAATGACTTTGGGAAACATACGCAGGGAATTTTTATTGCCTTTCTTAATATTTATGTCGTACACACATCTATTATACACGCGTATAATATATCATTTACAATTACACAAGTCCGAGGCCTTCCAATAGCAAATAAGGGTTAAAAAAGCTCCCGATTCAGGCGATCAGGAAGCAAGGACCAGAACTGCTGGAAGCTGACTAACATAAAAGTATGTATGGGTATGTATGTACATAGTTTAACACAAACTATTATTGAAATAGAAATAACGCAGGGAATAACTGCAGGGAAACGGGAAAGAATCCAGTACAAAACCTAGTAAAATGCAGTACAATGAATTTATAAGTACATACAAGTATCGTAAGGTTCTGCATGTGTGTGTAGGTATGTATACGTATAAAAATATATTGTTCGGGCTGTGTTGAGTCGGAAGAATCGGTGACGGCCTCAGGAAAGTTTTCTACGATTTATGTTCCCAAACAATAATAATGCACTTCATGTATTTATTCATGCTCAAGTAATTTATGGCTTTCACTTGGAGATTTCCGCCGTGTCTGTGTGTAAGTATACTTCATATATCTGTATTTTATACACTTTCGTTCAATGTGTCTGCTCTGCACACAACGTTTTATTCACATGTTACATATTACACTTGTTTTCTTGTTCATATTACTTTATCTGTCTGATATTTGTTCCATATATTTTATTGTATTTATATCATATTATGCTTGTTTGATTCGAATTCGTCTGTCTACACTGTATGTTTTATGTATCTATGCATACTTGCACAAATTTCCAGTCGGAAACGTTTCTTCCTGCTTTTTACAAGCTAAACGTTCTATTTCCCCAAATGTTTAATTCTAAATTGCTAATCAGCTCTGGTTATAAAAACTAATAAAAATATCTTTAAATTATCATCTTACCATTCAAAATTGCTAACCTAAGTCTTAATTTAAGTAGTAAATATGTATGTAAAAATAATAAAAACGGTTTATTACTTTCTAAGCGAGGCATTATTTTTTTCAAGATACCGTCTTCAACATGTAAACGTACATATAGGCAAAATAATACTTGTATACATAAAACAAAAAAAACATAAGGTGAACAATTTTACCAAATATTTTTGCCGTTTTGTGGATTTACAATTTACTTTTTTATAAAAAAGGCAAAATAGGTTTACAAACAACAACAAAAATGAATCGACATAGAAACAGTTGAAAAAAGACAAAATTGAACACAGTAAGTATGGCGGAGATTCAACTAATTTCTAGACGGTGACATACTTAAATTTAAAGACAAGATACCCTTGTAATATCAAGGTTTGTATTTCGTTGGGACAAAATAGGGCATTTGTTGCCCACCTGGACGAAATAGACTAAATAGCAGCTAACTCCTAAATTTTTTCTGATGGGGCACCTATTTTATCCATTTATCCCTTTCAGCCATTTTTTGACTGGACGAAATTAACTCCATGCATTTTGCCCGATACCATTTTGAAAATTTGCCATTCATTTCATCCGTCTGATTCGCCCCCATGTTCTATCAGTTTAAGGGCAAGGAAGCCACCAAAGTGAGGTCGCGACCTGTGGTAAATCCCAATTCCTTTGAGCCATATTGGATTGGGCCTTATCACCTTCTGGGCGTCAAAATAGGGGATTGTGGTTTGGGCCGCGTCTTTGTTAAGAGATGTGGCCACAAAAACGCAGTACTGATTGCTTGTTGTATCAGGAAGAGAGGGTCCCTGTGCGTTTAGAGGATCGTCTGGACCGTCTAAAATACCAATGAACAAAATTATACTGGAGTAAGAAAACAATTATCTGTCCTACAAAAATAAGTTAAACAATTAAGCATTATGAGACCAAACATTTGCCAAAATTATATGATACGATATTTACCTGGGTCATCTGAATAGCTATATCTGGTTCTAAATGCCGTGCTATTTTTATTCAGCCTAGTTTTTCCAGTGCCAACTATAAAATTCAATGTCTCCAAGTCAACTTGATGAGTCTGTAATGTTTAATCAAATTCAAAGGCAAGCAACCGTAAAAAATGTAAATTTTCTTTAATACTTGAAATATTTATAATGTAAACTTTTCCAGTAACAATAAAGGAACAATAAATAACAAGCTTTTACCAAAATCTGAACCCCCATATACTGATATTGAACAGAGCCTTGATACACTCCCTGGTACATGCCAACACCGGTAACAACTCGATCCGGCATGTCACTGACGACATCGTCGAGATTGAAAGACCGCAAGTCCTTATTCAACCGGACGAGTTTGCTCTTGTCCGTTTGTTTCACCTGAAAAGTCAGATTTAAACGTCAAATTAATTACAAACTGGTCACTTATATTGTCGAGCAAACAAAATTGCAATTTAAAAACAAAGGACTTACCATCTTAACCCAGTTAATTGTGGATACATCCACTTGCCTATTTGGCGCAATCTTGGCTTCGGCGATCCTGACATGAATTTGGTCTTCGATACGTTCAAATTTGACCCCCACGACGATATAGCCCTGACGCCAGAGGGACAACTTGAGGGCTGTATTCATGTAGCGCACACTAAAGTTTCCCAACAAGGGTACTAGAGGTTCAAAGCAGTAACATGCACAGATTTCACAAAAGTGTGGAGTGTCCACCAGAACGTCCTGCTCCGTCAACCAGCCCCCTTTGTAGCTCATCGTGTCATTTTCACAAGTATGATCTTCGTCCCCCAAAAAGTAGTCCGTGCCTTGGATGTACTCGTACAGGCGGTCATGCCTAGTCGAAGGGCACACTGTCATGGATGAAGTGGCGTTTTGACACTGGGCAAACAAATTTTTTTTTATTGTAATGCAACTACTACAAAATTATACACTGTGGATTAAGCAAAAATTAAAAGTTATGAGCTAAAACTCGCCTGATATTGCCCAGGAGGACAGGGCGGATCGAATTGGTCACACTGTCCCTTTTTGTTAAAGCATTCCATTTCATCATCTAGGATGCAGTCCGTATCTTGTTTTGGGCAGGGTCTATATGTTCCATCCAGCATGTTACAAGTTTGCTTACAATTCCCCCCTCTGTGCAACTCTTGTTCGGGAGCGACAAAAACCTGCAAGAAAAATGAGTTACTTTTACATAACTGCTCCGTATTTTTGGAAATTTTGCCGCTTTAAATGCTTTGCATGTTGTGCAACCTTTATAAAGTTTGTAAGCTTCTCAAAATTTTCTCCGTATTTCCAACCCCGCTTCCGGTCGTCTGGTCCAGAAGGAGGATCACAGACTCCTACTCCAGGGTAGGTGTTATACGCAGGTCCTGTATTGTTCAGGAAATCAGAGAATGCTTCATCGAAAAGGTCTATTTTGTGTTTAATACGCGTTCGCATAGTGGTACGTAGTTCTTCTTGTCCGTGGAACGTTTCTAAGCCTAAAAATATTAAACGTCACCGCTTTACAACCTTACTCATAAAAATTCAAGGTACTTATCTCTGCAGAGAAATTTTGAACGAGATAAACGTACGGAAAACTTGGTTGTACATGTAGGCAAAATTGAGCAAACTGAAAAACTTGATGTCGACGAGGCAAAGATGGAAAAGCAAATAATAGGGCAAGTCCAGTCCTGCGGGGTCGATGTTAAAAATTGTGTCATTTCCTTCGCAAACTTTTCCATCAAACTGAGCCTTCAGGACGATGTCTGGCTGTGAAAATATCGATAGATTTCAAAAAAAATATGGACACCGTTATATATTAAGTACGTAAAACCACTCTGAGCTTTCAGTCATTGGTTTTTCATTCGATGGAGAATACACCCACATGCAACCATTTTTAACTCGGTTAAGAGGATAATAATTTTTTTTACACCCACATTTTTTGCAAGGATTTCTCGGAGATCCCGAAAAATGTTTCCTGTCCCATTGCTGTAAATCAGTTTTTCTTCGGTGAGTGAGGCTGAGGCTTGAATGTCTCCCCTGAAAACTGTAAAAATTATTTTTCAAAGCTTGGAATTTGAAAATATTACACGGTTTTGAATTAATCGCCATAAACTTGTAAATTATAACGAAAAAGCCGTACAAACTGTTTCCCAATCCTTCATTCCCCAAAAATAATATTTGTAGTTGAAAATTGAATTGGCTATCATTCCTAGTTTGGGTTCATCAGACTAAAAAGAGAATAAAAAACATCAATTCTTTTAAAGTTGTATTTTTAAACATAGCTCCTTTAGATTTACAGTAAATAATGGAAAACAGCTAACCATGATATCTCGTATTCTTTTGGTGTAAAAGCGGTGCATTTGAGTGGCTGCACTGCTCATTTCGAAAAATGTGATGACTAGTTGATCAAACCTTGATTTTTCCCGTGAACTTGCAATGCTTTGTAAGCCAAGCCTGAATTCAAAATAAACTTTTGCTTATTATTACAATGCCTCTTTTAACTGAAAACGGTATACAGTGGACACTTACAGTGAGTGGACTTTTAGCAGAGCGTCCATAAGACCCGAGGGCTTCTTCTTGAACAAAATTGTATTGTCCATGGTTTTGATGGCTCGATAAGATGGGGCCAGCCGGGACAAAATTCTGGGCCACAAAAAATCATCAACATATTGACGATCAAGCATTTCTTCTGGCAACATCTAGAGAAAAACATTGCCTGTAGAATATTATTTGTGAGCCGTCAACATTTTAAAATGTGTTGAAATTTTTAAAAATGTTGACATCACTAATTTACTGTTTTATTTGGAAAATAGTTTTGTTAAATGTTTTCCCTCGTACTTGGTTCACCAATTCCCAAATGTTACTCCAAGAACTTGTAGTAGTATCTTCTATATCCGTTATCATACTAAAGCTAGGGAAGGCCTCCAGAAGATCCTGTTCCTCCTGAGGGGCCGACGGGCCTTGAATTGTCATTCTCGGTCCAATCATTGAAAGAAGAGCTAACACACTAAAATACTTTAATTTGGTGGTCGGTGGCCATAGCTTGGAGTGACACCTTTTTTTTACCACCCTCATTAGCTTAATGGGGTTGTTTTGAACTACTATTTAAACTTTTTTAACGTAGCGACTCAATAATTTAATACTTTGGTTACTAATAGTTAGTACAATATTTACAGGGCATTCCCATAGAAAATCCTAGTAAAATCCGTTTCCGATTTGACTTATATTTTGTGTTTTATTCTACATGATGTCACACAATATGTATCCAATGAGTATCCATGTATGAAGTATGCAAGTGCAAGCAATAAACTTAGTGACACAATCCATCGTCTATATAGTCATTATTTATTTATTGAAATACGTGTGATACACCTAACTACAATTATCGTTCGCTACTCGTGCACAGTCAACTAGGTAATACAGTGTGGGGTCGCATTTGGACATATACATACATATGCATCGGAAATGGGAGCCATTTACGTCATTATAAGTATAAGACACATTGTTTTGGTGGAATAAAGTCGTAAAAGAAATAAATTCAATTTCCGTTTTTCACAATGAACTCAATTGACAGTTTGCTGTGCAATATTGGACACTTAATAGTATTTTGAGTCAGAAAGGTAGATATAATGTTGAATTGCATTTTGTTCAGTGTGTATATTTTTTCCTTGGTTGTCTCTATATTAAATCCTATAACAAATTATCCGGCAAAATGCGGTTTTAAATGCCTTGTGCTATTCGTTTTGTGTTTTGAGGTGCTCTTTTGATATTTACTTTTATTTCTGAAGTTAAACAGTTCAGGAGTCATAATTCATATTGTGTTTTGATCGTAAATATGAAAATTTTTACGAATTTTTTACTGCTTGCTTGTGAGACCTCCTATGAAAAAGTTGGCGAAAGTTAATTTTTATACGTTTGTGTAAGTTTCTTTCAATAAATAATAACATAATACTGTATTATGTGAAAATTACGTCATGTTATGACTTATGACTCATTCCAGATTATATAAACGTGAAATCAAAATTCATCGTAACTGCTGGTAATTTTATATCAGTACAACTGTGAAGTTGTACTGTGTGTTTCGCTGGGAAAATCGTGTCTAATAGTAAGATTTAATTTGAGTTTTGATCCTATACCAATTTTGGATGCATTAATGCTCCTTAAAACTAATGGCAAAATAACAACATCGTTTTTTCTTTATTCCGTATTTACCGTTTTTGTAAATAAAATTCTCGGAAAAAAATTAGCTGGTACGGTGTTTGTTTATATTACTGCACCTTGCCATTTTAAACTGATTGAGCATTACTCCACATTACTCAAGGTTAAACGATTATGCAACGGGCTTGTCTCTCTCCTTTGTTTTGATAAGCGGAAGGGAAACGTAAAAAAACCTGTTAAAAGCAAAACAAAGCGGACTTGCCTTGTTTTCCAGACGTGTTTGAAGTCCCAACCTTTACTTTGCTGTCGATACTGAAAAATACAAAACTTGAAATGTCGGTGAATTTTAACAAATAATAACAATGGGACAATTTTCAGCGAGTTTAATACAACTGTCTAATACTGGAGGGCAGACCATTGCAGATTTTAACAAATAAAATACATCTTTTTCCCCTTGGAAATGAGTATACCCGACTTTCGTCGAATCAAAACATATTCAAGTACCAATTAACAAGGTCACAAAATGGTCGTCATGCTTAAATTTAATGGCATGGGGTGATTGTTTTTTGAACTAGCAAATCGGTGCAAAGTGCAAACCATGAAGCAGGTTGCTATGTGAGAACGATGTTGAAATACTTTATTCCAGAAGCGTTAAACAAATAGGCCATGATATTTGAAGAATAGAATAGCAGTTTTTATTTGACTGAAGAAGCTCAAATCTCGGGATTTAAATTCTTTTGATTTATCAGTAAACTATTTATCCAAATTGACCTGATATTGACCTCACGTGTAGCAACGACATTTTCTAACATTCGTCTTTTCATCCATTTTTCCTTCTTTGTTTCCCGCTACTGTCTCTTCTTTTTTCATGAGTGTCTGCACCAGGAAGCGCCAATAGTTTTTTTAAATATCCAGGGCAAATAGTCTGTGAAAAATGTTGGGAATGCATTAGTTGAGTAAAATAGGAAAAATTTCATGTAAAACGAAGTAAAATTTCAAAAAGCGTTTGCAATGTTGTGTCTGTTACTTGAAACTTTTGTGTAGATTCCTGGTCTTTGCTGTGTAAATAATATTATGGCATGTACATTGAATTACAGTAAATACTCTGATGGATATTTTGTATTTTTAATTTCTAAGCAAAATCAACAGCCAGGAAAGTTTTTCATAGAGTTTAATGTAAATTTAACATTTTACTCTATGAAACTCGGAGTTCATTCAACTAAAATATGCATCCACGGCCAATAAAATTCATCTGTTTTTGTTTTCGATTCACATACCTCTCGAGCGCATCCTGTAATACACATTAACACACAGAGCACAGATAATTGCATGCTGACTAAAATGAATTATTTATTTATTATATCAATTCCGATATCTTAGCTCTAAATTACCTTCGCCAAAGCTAACAACGCCAATTTGAACATACCGGCCCTTGCTTTTAGGTAAATTACTATCCGGTTTCAAAACCAGCGGACCACCTAAGAATTTTAAATGTTTTTCAACCACTAAAGTAGATACACGATGTATGTGCCTAATAAAGTATAAATCGTATTTAGTTCGATTTCTAGACTTGCCCGAGTCACCCTAGAAAAATGCAAGTTTTTAACACTGCATTAAATTAAATAGAAAATGTTATGCTGTCTATAAAACTATGTGGATATGCATAACAGTTACGATATAACTTTTTTGGCCATGCAGTCATCGCACCTGACAGGCATCCTTTTTCCCTTCTTCAAACCCTGCACAAATCATGTTGATATTTAATGGATGAACGTCCTTGTACAGATCTTTGCACTTGTCCATGGGTAAAATAGGGACATCCAGTTTCTGCAGAAGTTTTGTCGTCGCTCCGGCCTCCTCGTCGGCTAATCTATAACACCAATAACCAATATACTTAAACGTTTAAAAAACAAGGACTTTGACATCTTTCATGGTTTGACGAAAAACGAGCCTCACCCCCAGCCGGATACCATTGCAATTTGGCCAGTATAATCTTTTGCTGCCTCTGACAACTCTGGTAGACATACCGGAGTCGGAGCATTGGCTTCGGTCAAGGAAATAGCCTTATCAAATCTCAGCAAGGCAATGTCGTTGTCATATCTACAAGTCTCAACAGTAAGCATATTCATGCATTTTCATTTTTTAAAAAGGGGTCTCGAAAAGTTGGGGTCACACAGGATACAAACAATTAATATGAACATACCTCACGATTCGGTCGTAGTATTTGTGGATGAGAATTTTGTCAACGGTGACAACGATTTCGTCAGAGGTATCTTCGTTTTCTATATCATGACCAGGGGCACGAAGAGAACCTGGCAACCTTTCAAAAATCATAAACCGTCTAACTCTACTTTAATTAAAGGGGCATCTACACACTATAACGTACAGTTAAAACTGCAGGATTTTCTTTGTAATATTTTAATCTTCAACCCGAGTTCGACGTCAGCTGTAAAATCCAAGAGAGAGCGGTCGAGAATGTGACCACGAAGAATCAACTGAAGATTCCCATTCCGATCCTTTCCAGAAAAACAATGGGCTACATAAGAAAACCTGTTGAAAATCCATACTTTTTGCTGTCCCAATGAGAGAATTTATCAAAATTATGAATACCTGCTGTGATCACCTAAAGTAAACCAAACTAGTCAGAACAAAATCAAGCAGTACATTGAGTACAGATATTCAACAATAAACAGCAGTAAAAAATAAAATTGATCAATACTTATAGAATGTAAGTTACCCAACGGGAGTTTATCAATGTACCTACGCAAAAAGCCCACAAATCAACATTCAAGTAAATACTTAAAAAAGAAAACAATAAATCTGCAGACTTCTTTTGTAATAAAGGAATTTGTTCAAGGGCTTGGAAATTCAACTTAATACAGAAAATCTTCGGCTTTTTAATTTTGTTGGGGAAGAATTACCACCGCAAAAAGGCTTCCTCTCCCCTTTTTTAACCAGAGCAACTTGCCATGGAATTTCTTTTTTTTCTGCACTTTCTCCATTCACGATTCTATCATCTTCGTTGCCACTCAGTCCACAAACTATACTTGCACATACAGGAAAAAGGAAAGAAACATAATTAGCATCTATTTTATGCATGTACATTTTCTATTTCAGAAGGAAAATGTCGTTATTGAATTTTTTTATGTAAACTGACGACAGTTGACTTCCTTGCGATTGTCCAAAGCAGGCATTGGTACAGGAGGAATAGACCACTTGATGGACTTGTGGCACCGAACTTTACAACTAAAGCCTTTGTACAAGCGGTCAAATTGTGTGTCTTTACTGACTTCGAAATCTATAAATAAGTAATTTCCAGTGGCAACAACGGGTTCTTTGAAGCCATCATTTGAATCACAAAATCGTTTTCCGTTGACTCCATCAGAGAGAGACAAGAAGTTTACTTTGCAGTCTTCGTCCCCTTTCAAATCCACAGTCTCACAAATGACCGAGGGCAAGCACTGCTCTGATCCGATCAGTTCCCATTCGCCTAAATAAGGCAATTAAAATGACATGTTAAAATGCATACTGTATCTAAATGCTGCTTAGTTTTTATGTGGCCTCTTTTACACTTTAAATTTGGAGGATACTGCTGTTCCCCGTGAAAGGGTGAGACAATTTTGATCATTCGATTTGGCAGCATGTCGAATGTTGTGCGACATGAAGTTATGTACTGTTCCACGTTGTAGTCTACACTCCGCTTGAATTTGACTGCGTCTTCATCGTAATCATAAAAGTCGATGTTGTCCTCATCATTGATGATTTGATAACTTGTCCCCCCTTCCTCACCAAATGGGGAGGCCGAGGCATTTCCCATGAACATTTCGGGCGATTTGAACAGATTTGATGAAGTTTCCACCGAATGAGCGATCACAATACTCTAAACCTCAATACATTCATGCTCATATGTAAGTTTCCAAGATTTCGAATTTCACGTTTGAAAGTAATAAGAATTATTTATTCTGTAGAAAAACCGCATCCTTACCGTAAGTAAAAGTAAGGTGGCCGAAGTAAAAATATTTTGGCTGTCATGATCCATGAAGAAGGAGAAACTATTGTCTTGTATCGGGAATCGATGAGGTAGGAGTGAGTTGGAAATTTAGTATGGGCCACATTATGAAATCGGGACAAGTAGTCAAAATTAATTTTAAAAGCGGTCTGATGGTTACTGATGCTAACCGCTCATTATCAATATTTGATACAAAAGAAAACGAGATTTGCAAGTTTATTTTTTAAAATCGCCCGACTCAAGTTGATTATAAAATTGTACACATTACAGTAGTGTATTTTCAGCATGTAGTTTGAATTCTGTAAGTGCACACAAACAAAATATGTCATTAACATCACGATGAACACTTCAGTTGCGATTCACATGACGTTGTGTACTTCCAGGAATTAAATTGTGAAGCCGGTTGTTTATTTCGATTTTCTAGTATACGATACAAACAATGAGATAAACAAGGTTGGAGCAATTGAAATGGGGACATCATTTAGTTTCTAGATACTAAATGGCTTGATTGTCTAAGTATTATTTTGACTTATTCCCTGTAAACATTTTGAGATTTTGTTTATTCCAGTATTTTTTAGTTTAAAAACATTCTTTCTCAAAAAAGGTTGAAAAGTTCAAGTTACAAAAATTCACTAGCTTTTATTGGCATTTAGTTTGTACTTCTTTTACTCGGCGCAAAGTATTAGAATATGTCTCACCAATGCTGGTTTGAGTTTTAAAGCATTTATTGTGCATATTATGTATACGACGTTTTTTCAATTTTTGAGAAAGCATCAATAAACCCGTATTTTTTGGCCCCACCTGTTGCGTATTTGATTCTGCCGTAACTATGACACACGGAATATGAAGTTCAGTGAGATGCATATGTAATATATTATATGGAAATTGACAGTTACATGTACGTGTATCTAGGTATAAAACACCTAAATAATGTTAGCTCGGTAAGCTTTATGCTCCTGCATCATACGACAAACGGTGTGATTTAGTGCGGTGGCCAACGTTGAGATAACTTTTGCACCCATGTTTGAGGGTTCAATCGGGACTCTTTACTTTCCGACATGCAAAATGACCAGTGGACAGAGTTTAAAAACATTTTGAACCTAATCCACAAAATACATCGCGAAGTTGATGAAGCTGTATGAATACACTATACATGTAAAAAATGATACAGATGATTCACAATATCTGGAATTTCCACTTTGACCTTTTGCCAGGAAAAATAAGTTATCTTTTCTTCACTGGATATGCCTACATTTACAAATATTCAATTTTCCTTGCATGAAAAACAACAGTGAGTATAGCATTGTCCTACGCACTTTTACAATATAAATCTATCAAAACTTGTACTGTGATAAATGGACACTTACCAAATGTGGTGCATGCATGTGTCTTTTTTTCATTACAAGCTTGAATTGAGATGAAAGAGCAGGGATGGACTCAATACAAGAGCATGAAGATGTACAATGTACATCCTTTCTCGTATGAGTAGGAAAACTCCCTTGTAACATAATTTTTGTGTTTCCAAAACTTTCGCTCTTGTTTCTCTGGTCTAATTCCGTACAACATTCATATGTGCAAGTATGCTATGTGTCAAGCTCTACGGTACAATGTACAACTCAACATTATGTAGTAAATAATAACATTTACGCAGATGTATGTGTATACATTGTACATATTTTATCGTTCGTCTTCTTTTGTCCTCTCGGTTTCTCGGTGGAGTGAAACTTGGTTAATTTTATTGATTTTTAGCGTCCATGAAACTTCGCACTTATTATATTTCTCCCTTTTGGCTGTGGCTAATATACAGATAAGTTTAGTGGTGGATTGAATTTGGATTTCGCAATTTTCCAGCAGAAAACTTTCTAAGATACAAATATGCATAGGTATGTATTATGTATAATGTATACTGTATACGTATATTATACGCAATACATACAATGTTATGGCCGCTTCCGTTTCTCCGAATCGTGCATACAAAAAAATCCAGTCTAGATACAAAACTAGCGAGAG
>JAQIVE010005166.1:0-13325 GCA_034698285.1 Sminthurinus bimaculatus | reverse complement strand
AGCATTGAAATACGTTGGGATGGGGTTAAGGGCTCAAATCGATCAGATATTCTGTACCATTTAACCAAGATGCCCAATTATCATCGTAGAATAATGCTTCAAGTTACTTCTGATAAATAATTTGGTTAAATGTAGATTTTATTGCTCTAATTAAAATTTTCCTTCATAAAATGGTACATTCAGATATAGGTTCTTGATTTGGTCTGATTTTTTACTGATTTTTATTCTTCTGCAACTCGATGTTTGTGATATGAAAACCCGCAGACTTTCCGTAGTGATAAGTAGATTTGAGCTTGTACAAAACACTCAACTGCTATAAAAAATTGTCATTATCTGGATACAACATCCATGTACTATAGGAACGCTACATATTGCATGTATATAATTAGCTTTGAGTACATATTAGGTACATTGATACTAGTCCTGAAAAAGCATGCAAGGAATCATACACGCAGAGTATACATATAACACACAATCTATCATAAACTCAATTTTTCTTAGTCCTTGTACTCACGCTTGATAAATATTAGTTTCCATCCTTCCGTCTGTTGAGTCTATGAGCGATGAAGGAAGAGCACGAATTTCTTTCTGCAAGTAGATCATACATATATACATGTATAGAGGACTTTATTGAATAGAGAATTGAATTAAATGGAAATGATGAATGTAGGAATGAATGAATGAAAGGCAGGACAAACAGCCAACGGAAACGTATGTATGACAGCTTCTGATTCTGGCTTTTCATTATGCCTATATACTGTACACTTTGCAGTATCAAGGCTTTTGGTTGTGGTCAAATCAAAGGAAACGGCCGGAATTCTACGGAGAAAGTCCCTCCATCTTCATCCCGATTGCTATCACGGATTGTTACGATTGTTTGTTCTCCTCAAAGACAAGGGAGCGAACAAGAGAACGGGAGACAGGGAGAGAAAGTCTTGACTTTTCTCCCTCCCTCCACAATTGTGGCTAGTAAAAATATGCTGTAGTGTGATGTGATGTGGGGGTGAGAATAAGATTCGGATCCTGAATGGGAACAAAAATAAAGAAGGGAAATCTAAAGCCATACACAAGTAGTCAGTAAATCGTAGATACACAAGACTCAAGCTCAATGCTTCTACTGTATGCGTATGTGGATTGTGGATCGCACATTCGTTTGTATTAGTGTTTGTGTGTATGTATGTTTGCATGTATGTGGGAATTCACATTTTATAGCCCGAGTTGAGCACTGACTGTGGATAAGAGAACAGAGAGAGTAGAGATGAGAGGAAGAGTAACATGGACCATCAATCACTCCGATTCTACGTCAACTTTCATCACGGCTCTTTGGCTAGAGAAGAAGACGAAGAGAAAGAGCTTTCTTCGACTTTTTCGTTTTCTTCTACTATTAGCTCTATCCTGGTTTCTAGCTTATCTCGTGTTTGTGTGCGTCCAACGTCTTTCTATAGTGAATACACACACACACACACACACACGGAGAAGTGGCGAGTCTAGCCATCCATATTGAATTCTTCTCCCTAACTTCTTCTTCCCCTTACTTCTTTTGGCTTGCTAAATCTAAAATGTTACTCTCTCTCTCTCCGGGTTGAGTTTGAGCATCTACAGCTGAGTTGAGTGTTTGTACATATAAAGTGGCCGGATCTGGCGGAGGGACGGACGTACAGTATTAGGGAAGAAAAGAAAAAAGGTAGGTGGTAGTTTGTTCAGGCATACACTTATTTTTTCTCTTGCTTTCTCCTCCCCGCTTTTTACGATACTCTCTCTCTCTCTCTCTCTCTCTCTCTCTCTGATATTGTACCCTGTGTGTTCACACCGATTTCGAGCTTGAATTTTTTCGTGTTGGTTTTCCTATACACTCGAGTAAGAATGCTGTCCTTTTTTTCCATAAATCTCTCACGCCCATTTTGCAGTATATACAGTGAAAAAGAGTTCTTCTGCTTCTACGGTCTTTGCTTGTGTCTATGGCTGGTTCTTCATTGTTCATTCCAAGTGTCCGGAGCTAATTCACTGTCCAGTTTAGTCTGCTCAACCAAAATTTAGTTTGTCAGGTTGCATTCAATGCCTATATATGCTCAATGCTCAGTCTACCTTTCTCCTCTTTCTTTGCCCCTACGAACAAAAATACATACATACAGCTTCTCAAGCCTCAACTGCAGTTATCCAGCTCAGTTTGCGTGTGATGCGTGCAGAAACGTACATAAATACTACGCACATACATGTATGCACATTTACACAGACACGGCTAATAGTGAGAAAGTACTCGTGTTTGGGTCTGTAACTGTAGGCAGATTGGAAAACAAATTTCTCTGGACGTTCTTGTTCCTTACTCCTTTTTCGGTTGGTTTGAGAATAACTTAAGGTTGAGGATCATCTTGCACGACACTCTCGGTCCGTTTCGCACACGTTTTTAACGATTCGCCAATGCATGTAAGCCTCATGTTTCCCTTTGATTTTGTAGTAAATCACTGCTGGGCTTATGTGTATATGTAAGTATATATAGTAGCTGCCATATTGATGGCTGATAATATAGGTTGCGGATTTTCTTGAGGATTTTTATTATTGAAATTTCACTTCCATTTTCTCAATCTGTTTTGACTCTCCTTTTTTGTTAGACGAAAGTAGACAATCCATATCTTTTTATACATTGCTGATTAAAATTGAAAGAAAGGATGGTGAAGAATTGCTTCAAAACTGTTTGCTTTGTTATTGAAAGCCTTTTACCGGGGGTTTTTGTAGTAATTGAATTTATGTATTGTTCATTGTGGGAAATCAGGCGATAGTTTCGAAACGATGATTTTCTTCAAGTTTTTTCTTATACTATATTTATTAGTTATTACGCACAAGCGATGGTACGGAGAAGCTCTTTGTTTCCTGCTAGTTACAGCTCAAAATTTAGGGAGAAAGTCGGTGGATATTTTTCACGTAGTTTCTATATATCTATTTCTTTTATTTTTACAACATATACCTGCTACAGTTATAGGTCAACAAAATTCTCCTAATTGTCCCGTTCTACTTTTACCTCCGTTTCTTGTTTTCTTCATCCTTCTTGACTCTCTTTCTCCAGTAATAAAAGTCCTCGGTGGATATTTGTCTTGGTCGGTTTTCCAATCTCCTTACAATTTAGGAGCAGGAAGGCCTCAATTCAAAAGCCCAACCAACCACCCAAGTCGGGGCAAAAGCCAGAGTCAGAGTGAGAGCCAGCGCCAGAGACAGAGAAAAAAATATTGAAGAAATGGGAAGCAGAAAACTTTTTTCCCTGACACACAACACATTCAACAAAAACACACACACTCACAACCTTAGAAAAGTAGAAAAACTAACTGCACTAAATACTACACTTTCACCCGAGAGTAAGACAAAGAGTTTCTGCCTCCTTCTTTTTATTTCTTTGTAAAGTTCTTCTTCTTCTTCTTGAACGAAGAAACAGAAATAAAGGGAGCGAAAGATACAGACAAACTGGGAAAATATTAACTGGGAGAGTTCAGCCAATGCTTGGATATGTATACTTTGCTTATACATATTGTGTTGGTATATGATCGTGATGAGGATAGTTGTATATTGTATATCGTGGAAGTCATGGTTGTGGTTGTTACTGAACTATGGATTGTACAATACATTGCACCGTTACAAAATGTGTGGTATGGTGAGTGGAGTCCACATGACATACGAGCAAAGAAACTCCCACACTACTATTTTCTTCTTCTGGGTCCTCTTCCCCCCTCCACAGATTTATGTTTTTTGCGAACGTGTTCATTCCATATATTATACATATACTGTAATGTAATGTGTATATGTGTGAATGTGAGAAGAAAGTTGCAACTCCCTGCACAACCAAACAACTAGAATTTCTTGCTTCCTCTATCTAGCTATATAAAAAAGCTCTGACTCACGGAAGAATGAGCTGGGAAAGGAAAAAAACGGAGAAACAATGAAAACTAGTCAGGAAGTGAGGTCATCTAGAATCTAGGACGGAAAACGAAATAAGGTAACTAGAGAGAGCCATGCAAAGAAAGGGAAGAAGCACATACGCTAATAGTAAAATAAAACAGTTGTGAGACTCTATACAGGTAAAATATTTCAGGGTGAAAACTTTGCAATTTTTCAGCATTCAAGAAGAATCTGCAGATGCACGACGTGCATATTATTGTGTCCTTTTTTGCTAAGGTTTTTTTTGTGCTGCCATATTATTCCTATTTTCATAGCAAATTAATTTTTGAATGAGATATATAGTCATTAAAGGATTATTTATGTACATATCTTTTCACTCTCAATATATGTCAATGTCAATGTCAACCGTGGAGAGCAGAGCAGATGAAGAAGGAGAAAGATCCAAAAGAGAAACATCAAGGCATAAAGTCCTCGGGGGGAAGTCCTAGAAACAGTTTGAGTTGAACACAAGAAACGTTTCAGAGGGTAAAATCTCTGTTTGAAAACAATGCTTGAGTTGTAGAAGAAGAAGAGGGATAAAAAAGGAAAAGAGGAGGAAGATTGACTGACTGCGGAGAGTGAGAAAGAGGAACCATCGCTGTCATTGTCATTGTCTTTCTTGTACCTCCTGCAACTTGACTTGACTCTCGAATCGAGTCTTACTCTCTTTAGCTCTGATCTCTGATAGCTAAAGATACCCTTCAATAGCTATCTCAAGAGTGGGAAGAACAAGAAGACCAAGACCAAGATTCGTGAGACATTCATTCTGCTTTCATTTTCTTTGGATAATAATATGGTGCTTTTGGGTAGACTTTATATCAGTCCTGTACATTGTACATATATTGAGTATTGAATGCAACAACGGTATTAGAAGCTGCGTTGTAAAGAGATTCCCTTTAAATCCGATCATGTACTTAAATATTATATTCCTTATATAAATACCTATAAGTACCTAAGGCAGGAGTAGACTTGATATTTTACAAGGGAAAGATGGACAGATTTCATATCATGAACTGATACTCTCAATCACTTGCGATGAGATTTATATTGGAATCTCAGAGTTGTGTCAGTCTTTTGAGCCATTCATATATTTTACACTTTAGTGATTCTTCTTTAGACATGTTTAACAGTGTGTCGTCTCGATTTTTTTGCTTTATATGCCACCATCATAATAAAAATACATATAATTTGTATGAACTAGTGTAAAAACGTTTTTTCTTCATTTAATGCGACTTTAACTCATATGTGTATGGCGCTTTTTAACAATTTCCTTTACCTATTACCTATACTTGTTTATACGTTTTTTTTGTAATCAAAGCCTCCTGTATATTTGACCAAGTATATAAAGAAAATTTGTTTCGAAAACCAGAAACTATATCGAATCTTGATTTCGAGTATCACATCATACTATATAATGTGACCGTTCAGTTCTCTTAACCAAGATCAAGGATCAGCAGTAGGTACATTTCAAAGCAAGAATGTTAAGCTTGAAAAAACTGTAGAATCCGCAGGATATGTCAGAATTTTGAGTAAAGTTAAACTAGTAGACTTGTAAAATTTACGTCACAGAAACCGTGCCTTCCCCTATTTGGACGGGCAACAACTTTGTTCTGTGTATTTTATAATAATATGTCTCATATAGGAATAATATTATGAAGCTCTCATAGCTATCTATGTATGGTGCATTATACATGGGTAAGAATATAAAGGTTCCTTCTTTTCTTCTATTACCAATTCTATACTTGCAGTTGATCCCCATGCGCATTTTCCGATTCTCCTCTCCCGTCTCATATCTTGACTTTTATAACTGATCCTCTTGGCAAAAGAATTAAATTATTCCTCCTTCTGCTTCCACCTCATATCTGGGATCTTTACAGATGTTCCATGAACGGAGACAGCAGACAGATAGACAGAAATGAAGAAAGGAAGAAAAGAACCTGAAATGTGATAGAGTCATTCCGCACTATTACACACAGTCTGCCAATCTCAAGTCCCAAATATAAAACTTGTATCTATGTCTGTACATAAATACGTAGTATTTGTGTACAGAAGGGTAGTTTATGCATTTTCCAATCTTTGTAGAACTTTTCGCTAGTAAACAATAATAGATTGTGTGATCACCTAAACATCTAATGAGTAATGAGTAACTTTCTCTTGAAGTCCTTTTTATTCTGTGTGCAGGCTTTGACTTTTGTGCACAAGACAATGGATTTTTATACATTTTTTTAAATTTTTTGTTTTAATCAGGACATTATGAACTATATGACTCCTCGAATAAATTATTTTACATGTGTACAGGACAGGTCGTATGTCACAAGATATACGGGTTCTTGTTTATACTGCTGGCCCAGCAGTGCATGTACTTTGCACCCAAACGTTATTGCAGAGGTGGGCTAAATCCTGGGAATCCTGGAAATTCAAACTTTTTACACGAACTGGTTTATCTGATATCTGATTGAAAAATACTTGATACTAAACTAAACTAAAGAAGTCGTACAACAGTTGTGTCGTAATTAAGTTAAGTTTAATTAGTTTAGCTATTTCCGTGTCATGTTTTAGTTTTGCACGCCCTGCCCTTTTCTGTTCTGTCGTTTTGTGAATTACTTGTAATGAAAATAAAGGTAAGAGAAGACTGAGATTTGTTTTTTAATCTTGTTTTTTTATATGCCTTAAGTATCCTACCAATAACCTATAAAATTACGCATTCTTCTACATTTGCAACTTATATGTAAATATTTAAACTCTTTGTTTTCCTGAATGACGAATAAATATACATAATTGATGTATATTTATACGCAGTTATTATGGTTTAGCTGTGATTAGTTAAAAAAAATTCCATGTTTATCATACCATTTTCTATTTTTTAATGCAGATTGAGATATGAATACATTCAGCGATGAACAAATTCGTGCAGCCATTCGCCTCAACCCGGACCAGGACAATTATCGAGTGTCTGAAGTCATCGTCAAGTCCTCTCGAGTATCTATGCAGGTTTCGGCAAGCATCGTCTTCATCATCGTCTACTATCACATGAACTATGAAAATCTACATCCGGGAACCGTCTTGTTCACAACCCTCTTCACCAGTGTTTGTGGCTATATAATATATCAAATGTATCCTACTCGTGAAATTTTCAAAAAGCTTAAAAGCCTCGTGTTCAATGTTCCCAGAGAACATGTTCAAGTGGCCGTGGTCTATCTTTTATTTTCCTATTTACTAGCTCCGAGTTTAAGAACTTTAACCGAGACAATTAGCACAGACACAATCCATGTGACTGCCTGCTTCATGTTGTGTTTACACTTGATAACTTTTGATTATGGAATGAAAGGATTTATGGTGAGTCAAACCATTTCTGTGAATGCTGCTGTCATTGGCTCACTTTTCCTGGCCTCAAGATTAGATACGGATTGGCATTCAATCGCTCTGTTAACCTATGCTGTTCAATCGTTTATCCTCTTCCCCATTTTTTCTACGTTAATTCGAGAGTCTGGACTGGCCTTGACCTTCATCATCATCTTGTCTGCATTGACAAGCTTCTCCGTCTCTTCCAGTGCATTTCTCGCCTATGCAGTTCTCATGTTCATCTTTATCATCGTTTGTCCATTTCTATTCGTCTTTTCTTGTGGATTTAAACGGAATGTGTATGGACCATGGGATGAAGCTGTTCCAGAAATCAAGAGCAAATGTGAATGACAGCGAATTTTTTGTATGTTTCAGTTTTAGCTCAGAATACAAAATATATTTATGTGTAATATTTATGCAAATTCCTTGATCTCCTGTAAATGTAAATACAAACATATGTGGATGAAATACGTCTAGTACGGTTTATTTCATCAAGATATTGTATACTTTGGTAGTTCTATGATTGGGAATTTGAAACCGTTACATATATAATATTGTAGCTTAGTTCGGAACAAAAAATCAGGGAGTACGTAGCAGACTTTTTTGCTCTCCAGTGAAATTGCCATTGAATTTGCTCCAGTATGTTTTAAAAACTACGTTTATTATTTCATCAGGTTTTGAAAATGTACGAATGTAATTTTTCATTAATGTACACAGTTGTTTATTTTCTATTGTTTTAGAAAAGCATGTAAAAGACCTGATAAGTAGAGGTATAAATAATAACTTGTTTCAAGTATGTACACCTAAATTCAAGGTTTATTGAATGAAGGAGAAGAAAGATACCCTATATTACATTTTACGGCGAAAGTGGTACTGTGATAGTGCAAATACTGACATAAGGCTCATTATTCTTGAGAAACCTAATATTGTGTTGAATTTATTAATGCAAAACTAATCAAAGATGCAGATGTTCAAGTAACAACATAATTTATGTATACTATTAAAATATAAGTGTATCTAAGTGTATGTATCATAAAATAAAACTGGTAGTTGTTATGCATGATCTTCTATCTACCTGATTTAGTACCTAGTAGGAGATTTAAAATACTGGAGAAAACATTTTTCTCCTTTAATTTTAGTCGTAATAACTACATATAGTTAAGTATTTATAATGATACATGTAACTAGGTAATTATGTTAAAAGCCGTAATAAAATACAAATTCTTTTCTATAATTATGGCTTGAAAATTGAATTTATTTTCAAAAAACTATTTTTAAAGAGATGTATGATTCAAGTATTGTACATTCAAAAATTCATTCTGTATTCAATCTTATTATGCAATGCTAATATGAGTATAATATGTTGTTATTTATGTATAAATATAATTGCACGAATTCGTGAAGCTTTTTGACGAAACGTAAAAATTAACGGGGACACGTTATTCCTCTTCCTCCATCTGCCAAATAAAAAAAACAATGAATGCATGTTGAACGTCATTTAAATCAAGAATCACATTATAAAAGAAATGAAACATTTGAGAATAGGGAATAAGACTTATGAATGATTAATGTATTCACCGATGGGAAGAGTTACACCAGTCATAAATCCGGAAAGTGGTTCAGATGATAGAAAAACGATGGCTTTAGCAACTTCCTCCGCATTGGCAACACGTCCTAGAGCATGAGTTGTTTTTGAATGCTCCAAAAATCTAGCAAACAGAACAAAAGTTTTGTCTTAAATATCACACTTTGTACTTTGTAATGAATTTTTAATTTTTTTAACTTTCGAAAAAAGGACATTGTATGCTGTATGTTGTATACTTTTGATAGTCTTCTTCGCTCATGCCAGCATTTTTATGACAATTGGTGACAACAACGCCTGGGTTAATTGCATTTGAGCGAACGCCATATGGAGCCAGCTCCAGAGCAACACTTCTAGTAAAATGATCCAACGCAGCTTTACTCATGTTGTAGGATAGAACACCGGGTGCAGCTCGATGACCCGTCACACTACTAACATTTACAATATTTCCCTTTGTCTGCTTCAAGTGTGGGACAGCAGCTATACACAAACAATCATCACAAGATTACAATTTTAAGATTTAATCACGTTTTCTTTGCATTTTCAACCTGGAAGGAAAATGTAAAAGGCAAATCTAAATTTCAAAACTTACCTTGAGTAATCACAAAAACAGAGCGGACATTAATGTTCATTTGCTTATCAAAATCCTCCAATGATAGAGTTTCAATAGACCCTCGCATTAAATATCCTGCAGAATTCACCAAGACATCCAGTTGGCCAAATTTTTCCACAGTTTCAGATACCACACGAAGACATTCCTCCGGTTTTTCCAAATCAGCGACGATTTCTTTAATCTAGAAGAAAAAACAGTCATGTAAAATACGTAAATTTCGTTTTTCCAGCAGTGATTTTTTTTCAATCAGCACAGCAAATACAGTGTATTGTCTGCAAAAAGTATAACTCACATTAGCCGAGTCAATTTTAGCTGCTTCTTGGCATAATTTAATCGTTTCTGCTAGTGCAGTTGAGTTTCTCCCTGTAACTGCGAGACGACATCCATTCTTGGCAAATTCAATCGCAGCATATTTTCCGATTCCGCTCGATGCACCTTGGACAATACACAAATAGTGAATACTTTTAAATAAAATTAATGGCTATTTCTCACCTTTAATGTAACTATTTCGTAGAAAAATTTAACAATTTAGTATGAATATTGCAACAGTTGTAAGTACCTGTAACAAGAACAACTTTGTTTTCCAGTCCAGTA
The DNA here is from genome assembly GCA_034698285.1 of Sminthurinus bimaculatus. Taxonomy (NCBI): domain Eukaryota; kingdom Metazoa; phylum Arthropoda; class Collembola; order Symphypleona; family Katiannidae; genus Sminthurinus; species Sminthurinus bimaculatus. Next base: position 3,270 of record JAQIVE010005166.1, on the reverse strand, counting down.
GCCAAAGATGAAGTGGCCATATTGACACTTGTACAATGAAAGGCTCTGTAAATTATGGTTTAAAAATACACAAAATGCTATTATTTAGACAGTGGCAAGTCATTGAGGTTGTGCAGAAATACTGATTTTATACATAATATGTTTAAAGATCTGTACAGTGTTATTGATGACCTGTATCATTATTAAGCGCAGGGCCATTTGCAAATTAAGGTACGAAAAGTGCAAATGTCCAAATTATACTATTTTTTTAAAACATTCTACACCGAGATAAAAGACAAAAGTGGGAAACAGGATCGAAGACTCAAACTACTGATACATACCGTGTAAAAGTATTAAGTTAAGAAATCTCTTGTCCAACTCACAATTCACTTACTTTCTGCTTTTTGTTAAAAAAAAGGTGATTTATAACTTTAAGGAATGAAAATACTATGTTCGTTTGCAAATAAAAGCTGTGCAAACAATGCTTCAAAGTTAAATATTAAATGACACATAAATTCGGCAAAATGTTAATGTTGACGTACAACGAGATGGAGATTGGAGATTCAAGGCAGTTACGTAGATGAGTACAGACAGATAGAGTCAAATTCACCTGGATATATTAAGTACAGTATAATATATGTAGATATTAGTCGCTGGTTAGAACATGCATTATATATTATGAGATAATAATATTATTAAGTAGAGCGAAAATACGGATGCATATACGTATAAAACATGCCATACATATCCGTATTTTGACTGGCTATTATTACGATTGAAAGCGTATAAAATTTTAGATTGTAGTTTTTGTCAATAGTACTGAATAAGTAATAAGACAGTATGTAACACTAATGACTGGAATGGCTTTTCTACATAATATATTGTAGTGTGTATAGAGTATTCACAATTCGCTTTTAAAACTTAAAACTTACCGAGAACTTAAGACTGCAGTCACTCTTGCTGTGGGGGACTTGACGAAAGCAATGTTCAAAGACTTCAAAGGTAGCAGTTTGAAATTATTGCACAGTATCAAGGAAATAGAATTCATGCTCGTGACTTTGTAGCGAAGTAACAGCAAACGGGACTGGTGTAATATGATATCTCATGAGTAGATTATGCAATAACCTTAAGTTTTAAGTTTCAATTCATAGTTAATTCAACTTATAGATAATGATTTCAAGAGCAATATTTGTTATCTTTCACTTCAAGGACTTTTTCAATTTCGATTCTACACTTCTACACTCTATATACTCCGTCTCCGTGTATGTCCACTATAAAACTTCATTCCCACCAAAGATCATTGAGAGAAAACAAAATCCTAGACGTATTTTCACTGAGACTGTATGGACTATGGACCACAGAGACGAGAGAAGAAAGTCGCGAATAGACGGAATTTACCATTAATTACTAAATTGAGGGGTCTGGGATAACAAATAGGATTGATATACGGTGTTTCTATGAACACACCCTATATCAAGCCTATTTGTTGCCCCAGACCCCTCAATTTTAGAGATTTGAGACAGAAATAATGCTTCAAAATGATTGAAATTGTTGAGCAGAGAGTGCCAGACATTATAAATTGCATTGCAACCGATATTTTCAATTTTCAATATAACTTTATTGTTGAAACAATAGAATTATAGAACTTATAAGTAGCATAGTATTTCAAGGACTGTTTTACGATTGGTTTGGCGATTTTTAAGTTATAAATGACATTGTATAGTGTCATTATTATGCAAGACAGTCTGTAATTTATCACGGCGTGCATACACATATCTACATTATTAGTGTTGCTTACGTATTTCAGTATTATAATTTTAATTATTTATAAATTAATTACATAACACTTACGTCGTACGAAAAACTAAGAGAGAAAATAAAAGGGAACTAAAGTAATTAGAATTAGTAATTAGAATTGCCAATACATTGACATAATGTATCGACAGGAAAAACGAAAACTCATAAGTAGTAACAATCTCGATTGCTAAAAATTTGAAGCAAGTGGAATGTGAAAAACAGATTACTAATATGGCGTGCCATCAAAAAAGGTCGCAGGTTGACTTCAAGGATACTACTTACTACAATATAACATAATCACACACATAATCAAAAAGTACTCATCATAACATCGTACAGAATATTATGTGAAAGGCAGTCAACGAAGGTTTGACTTAAATAGATCTAGTAGTCAAAGCCCCTTTGAATGTTATTTGTAGGTAGTATTATTTAGAAACTTTAGTAAAAAATATATTATCGTAACAATATTTTGTTTTTTGCAATGATCTGCTGTGCATTTCTTTTCCGTTTGATTATCGATTATCTCTTTCGTGATCTATAGATACTACACAACAACATTTAGGCAACCTTCTTCTGCTTTTCTTTATCAGCTGCGCATTTTGCAACCAATCTATTAAAATAAAAAAGATATCCCAAAGAAACAAGACGAAGAGGACCCATGAATAAAACTTGCAGCAAAAGATTGAACAGTGAAGACGGTGGAGACATTCCAGAGCACATAATCGCCGAAACATTTGCATCGAATCCAGTGCAAGAAAAGAAATTTCCAGCCTAATTGAAATTGAAATAAAACAAATTAGTTGTCAAAATTACAGTACTGTTCATTCAAAGCTTTATAAATGCATATTTAACATACTATGCAAGAAATATAATTAGTAATCTGTCTTCCTGTGTGCTTAGTATATAATGGTACATTAATTATTTTAAGTATCTGTATTCTCACCAAGGTATCGTCTAAAATAGATTTTGCTACATCTTGGGGCTGTAAAACGCCAGCAGTGGCACCAATCAATTTCGTCTCAATAGGTTTAGTTTTATCTTCTTCCGCTAGACAAGGAGTGTCTGTATCTGGAGGAAAGGCAATGGTCACCCCGATGTTAAACGGCTTTACTTCCATTTGAAGTGCTTCAGCAAATCCACGAAGAGCAAATTTAGTGGCAGAATAGCCAGTGTATCCAAATAAACCAACAAGTCCAGCGACTGATGATACAACTACAATCTTTCCCCTACGACGAGATTTCATTGATTCAAGACTGCTGCGAACAGCATGAACCGTACCCATATAATTAATGTCCATCATCCCCTAGAAATACATGAAAAGAAATAGAATAGACAATTAAAGTTAAAGTCTTAACATATATGTTAGAATACAATTACTTCATTGCATTGATCATGCCAAAAAACTTCTACTATATACTTATTAATGAGCGAAGCTCATTTCTGTTATTGTACTGGCTTTTTTTGACCTGTCGTCACGTGACACGATTTCTTTCG
>JAQIVE010005165.1:0-13327 GCA_034698285.1 Sminthurinus bimaculatus | reverse complement strand
TACCAAAATCCGTACATCGAATTTTATATTACGAAGGCCTAAGTCGGCTTTCTAGATTCCTTAATATTATTCATGTACACGATACGTATTTTATCTCGCATTTACATTTTTAAAAACGTCATAATATGGGCCGCAATCCTTGCTATTGAATATTTTTGGCGCTAATTGAAGACAGAACAAGACCACAGACCGCCGAAAAAAAAGTGCAAGAAATTCGTGTTGAGACTTGTCACTTTATACACTTGTTCGTTTTCACTACGAGCTGTTGAAAGTTGAAAAAAGCTGTAACCGTCTTTTGTCTTTTGTGTATCGTTGTTAGTCTTGTGGCATTCTCCTACATGCATAATTAATTTCAGTTCATAGTTGTACAATTATACAATTATTATCAGATAAAATAAATTGATTTTATTAGACCATAAAACGAAGTCATAGTGTTATAAAGACAGGTCAAAATGAGTACGGAAGAAGACGAAAGTAGTAGTGAAGATATGTTCCAGGAACCTGCAGAGGTTGAAGTTCAAGAAGCGTCAGAAAACACCTCCGAAGAAAATCCCTCAGCAGCAACAAAGTTAAAGGCAGAAGAAAATGCACGGATTCTTGCAAAGTTTGATGAAATATTCAAAAACCCAAAGGTAACATGAAATGAAAATGTTGATATACATACAGTAATAATACATGATACGGTTCTTTTAAGAATTTCTTTTTTAGAAAACAAGACAAAATTAGTAAAGATATCATAAAAAATCTGAAAAAATCATAAATACCATGTACGCGTACATTAAGTATATGAAGGGAAGTATTAATCGTGTTATCTTTATTTGTACATTATTATACATGTATTGTAGGCTGACGAAAAGTTTGCGAGATTCCTTTTGGATTCTAGAGAACAAAAATTTACCATGTTGGCCAAAGCTGTTGAATCCTTGGCCATATCCAAAGACAGTGATGCTAATAAAGAAAAACAAGCTTTAAATGTAAGTACAGACCCCTTTTTTACTTGAAAACTCTACAATACTTTATGCTTTATACTTACAAAATATATTGAAAGTAGTGAATAAGTCGTAAAAAGTCATTAAAATTATAAATTGAAGGACTGAAAATCAAAAAAGCCTCTCCACGTTGCTTTAACAACGTGGAGAGGCTTTTTTGATTTTCAGTCCTTCAATTATAATGCTTCTAGGTATGCGATTTTTATAAAAATTGTCTCTTTTGAATGTCGTGTATCGTGTACAGATAGTGAAAGCTGTACTATCCCTGACAAATAGTTCAATGTCAACGGAAGGTGTTGAGGACTTGTGTGGTTGTCTCTTTACAGAGATAAGACATTTCAAAAATAAGGTTTTGTCTGATGCTACCACTTACTGCATTGATTACATCAAATCACATCATAATGATGACATTTCATCAAGGTATGAAAATATTAGAATCAACCTTTCTTCATAATACACATTATATCATTAATGTTTAAATATTATGCATTATGCATACAACAACAGCTAAAGATGAGTAATGAGTATAGACTTATGATATGATAATAGATATTATAATCATGGCAATTTTTCATGGCAAACGGAGGTCAAAATATTTACAATTCAACTACTGGGTAAAATGTTTACAGGTGGATCGAAATTTTTGGGAGAATAGTTTCAAATCTCAGCAGTAGAAGTGATATCATGTATGACGGGAATGATTTGGATGGGAATGAGTTCAGGACTGAAGTCGTCCGTAATTTGTGCAGATTAGACTGGGGAGCTCGGAATGCGCCATATCTCATTTCTGCTATGAAGTATGAAACAACGTATTAAATCATCATACTATAATTTTAACTCTAATTTTATGTAGTACTCCATTTTATGGTATGTATAAAATATAAAATATGTATATGATCATTGAATACTATAGAGAATTTCCTGGACTTGAAAGCCAAGATGTTAATGAAATTGTCGGAAAAGCTTCAGAAACTATAAAGAAATTAGATCCAGCTTCCGTCCCTCCGATTGCCTACCAACTCTTATTGTTGGGTGCAGAACGTTGTCCACAAAAACTTTTACAAGATTTTGATGCTTACTTTAAAGGGCTAACCTTCGATCAGGGCTCTGAGCAGATGATGTGTAAGTGTATTATATTTTCTTTTGTGCAGTAATACATTAAACTTTTATAAGTGCATTTAGCAAAAATAAAATGCAAATTATTGCTCGTTGAATTATTATTGAAATGGATATTTTTACTTGTAATCTCGTTTTGATTCCTAAACTTTTGTTGTACAGCCAATGAAATTAAAGCCAAAAGAAGTGCTTTGGGAACAGTTGTCTATCATTTCATTCATGCTGCAAGACATCATGGGGCTTTGGTTCGAGAGATTATGAAGAGAATAAAGAATGCGTGCGATGACCATGGACTTTTGATGACTCCATTCATTCTATGTGTATCCCTTGGACTTACCAGCTTAGAGCATTTAAACACTCAAGTAATAAGGCATAACCGTTTATTTATAAGCCATTAGGAAAAGATTCTTTACAATATTTTAATTCAATTGAAGTGAAATCGTAATAATTATAATTGATTTCAGGTTGTAGAAGCTTTACGGCGTGCGATTTTAAATAGCTTGGAAGATAATCATAATAGCCACCTTAATGCCTGGTACATGAGTGCTAGAGGAGAAAGAATTGACAGTGTATTTAAATGCTTTCAGGCTGTCATTGATTCAAAGTAAGATTAACAAGAAACAAAACTTGTAATATTATTACAATTACCTTGTCATAACTAATTTCAAAGTGGTTTATTGGCGAATATGTAACTAGATTTTACTAAAAATTCATTTATAATAATTAACAATAACAATTATTCTTTATTCAACTTGATTTCCTTTGTAGATCTTCCGAATTAGATTTCATGCTTGATGGTCTGAAAGACTTGGGCCTTGTTCTTTTAAATGTCGACAAAACCACAACAGGTGGCCATTTTTCAACTGACAAGTGTCAAGAATTGGGTAGTTTCATCATAAGATCACTTGTTAAACGGAAAGAATATTATTTTCCAAAAGTCATGAACGAACTTTTGAAGGCTAAATCTTTAATTAATATAAGTAAGAAAATAATATTAACTACACTTTATGCAGTATGTACATTGGTAGATTATTTTTGTTTCATGCAAGTTTCAATGATATAAAAATGAACTTTTAAAAGTGGCTTACAATAAGGCATTTTTATTGATTTGAGATTCATGAATGGTTTTATGATTAAGAATGGTTTTATGTTATAATTAATGTTATTGTTTTAATATTGTCCTTTTTTTCAGATTGCCTAGCATCTTGCATAATGTCACTGACCAGAAAAATTCCTAATAGTTCCCTATCGGGTAGAATTAGTGAGCTGATTCACCATCTACCCATGATGACAGTTGAAACCGCAACTCCTGTAATTAAGGCTCTACTTCCAACTTTTCATCTTTCCAAAAGTTTGCTTGATGAAATGATTATTGTCGTCCGGAAAACTATTTGGAAGTGTGTATATTTTTTGTTTTTTTTGTCATGTTATACATTTTAGATTCAGTTATGTAGTTTTATTGTTAAAGTTCATAATATTTATTAAATGAATTTTTCAGATCTATCGAGGCTAGAAAGATTTCAGTCCAAGCAATGGTGGTATTACTTTCTAATTCGAGAGTAGTGGGAGATATTCATTGGAGTCAATATAGTGAAAGTCAAACAGTCGGTTCGCAACAATTTGACTTTCCGATTTATGACTTGATGAACGGTGCAGAAAAAAACGAGGGTTTGTGTTCTGAACTTCTATGTATTTTGAAGAGGTCTTTTACTCAACATAGAGAAGTCCGGGAGCGTCTTTATATTGGTATAGCGCTTTGTTTCTCAATTCTCAATGCATGCATACTTATAAAGACCGGTTTTTTTTCTGTATAATATAATACTTGTATTGATGTTTTAATGAGAATTTCTTGTACTTAATAGGTCTAAATATTGTCAGCCGTAAAAACCCAGCATTGATTGGATCTATTGGAAACAATATTGTGGGCCAAGTTCGGCAACACATGGATGATTCGCAAACTGAAATTATTATGGACAAACTACTGGAATTTTCTAGTTCTGGATCTATGACCATTTCAGTAAGCATAACTCGTTGTGTAATATAATTGAAGAAAAGTATAAAAAATGAGTAAAAAAGAATTCTTCCTAAAGTTTAAATGTATTGAAAGGCTGAGGTGCTTAGGTCTCTCAATTAATATTGTAACTTTTGAACACACATAAATGTTGCACATTGTATCTCTACTCAATAGGAGGAACTCGGATTGCTTCTACAGTGTTTGAGCTTCGTGACTTTGAAAGGACGGACAATTCATGCAGAAGATTCAGAAAATCAACCACCATCTCTTATAACATGCGAAGCGACACTGGACATGTGGATCAAAATAATGACAGAGGATATTAGTTATCCCGAAATTGACAGTGTAAAAATGCATAACATACATAATAGTCATTAAGAATAGTAATAATATCCTTTATAATCGAGCTTTTTCCATTGCTGAACTGCCAAATAGCTTAAAAGCTTTACAAATTACAAGGAATCAACATTTTTTGTAAGCTATACAATCGTTTAGCTATGGGAAAAGTCAATTATGCAAAGTCATTTACAGTAATCATCGGTTGACAAATTGTAAAACAATTTTTAAAAAGAATTTGTTTCAATTTTTAGAAAGCATCAGCCATAGTTAGGCCACTTCGTAATAAGGAGTCACCGCCTTCTTCAAAGTGTGTCAGGAATGCTCTAACTCTACAAATTCTGCAAACAATCGAGGCTCTGATGGAGTATATTGCTTTACGCGGCCGTCCTACAGATGCAGAAACTCTCGACTGCCTGTTTAAAAAATACCTAGAGTTCAAACCTCATCTTGAAGTAAGCCTTTAATTTTGTTTTTATACTTTGCATTTTAGAGCGTAGAGTATAATCTAATTTCTAATGCTAAAAATGTATTATTTTCTAGCGCTAGGGACTCATAATATTATTGGTTATATTGTTTGTGTGGCATCTATTGGTATGTTTTAATTCAATCAATTACACCTAAAAATAATAATTGATGTGATTTTGACTTGTTTTTTAAGACATCGGAGAAGAAAGCTAAAGATAAGGATAACGACAAAGGGGCCTCAAAAAAGTCCAAAGGAACAAAAGCATCTGCGAAAGCAAACCAATCAACAACATCAGCAAAAGGTAGTAAGAAGCAAAATGCAAATAAAAGTAAAAATACAACCATTGGATCACAAACTACACAAGGAGGAACAAAAACTAAGTTGGCAAAACCAGAACCCGAGCAGACATTTGAACTTGTACATATCATCAACTTTGAGAGCATTTTGGACATATTGAAGGATCTGTACACGTAGGTCATAATACGTCATTTTTATCATCATGATATCATACAAACTATGTAGGTGTGACTTGTGTAATTTTTTTGTACTAGCATTTGAAACATCATAAGAGTGTTAAATAAACTTTTTTCTCATCATGTTTTTTTTACCGAAGGGTCACGGTCGACGACGAAAGTGTATTTAGTAAAGTCAAGGCGCAGTACGGTTTTGATAAATTTCTGCTAGGCATTTTGAAACAAAAATTGGACCGCTTGAAAAAGAAGGAACCGTTACATGAAAGAGATCGCAAACCTGAAAAATTATTTGCCACACTTGGTTCTATTGCGGGGTGAGTCTTGAAGTTTTAAGTATTAATAATTACCGATGGACTGTAGATAACACATCAGATAGCATTACTACTTAATTATTATTCATCTTTCAATTGATTTAAAATTCTCTTTTACTAGTGTTCTATGGGATGCTTCTCACAAGAAAGCACTTTCAGATTCTGCAACGGAGTCTGCAGCGGCAAATAATATGGATACTGAAGACAGTGACGACATCACTATTGTTGATTCAGAACCTATGCTAGTGGATACTTTTCGATTCGAAGTTATTTTGGACCTTGTAGAATTTCTGTCTGATCAAAATGAACAAACATTTTCACACAAAGAGCTTCTTCGACTCTTCAGTAAGTCATGCAAGTACATATTTCATGATGCTCTAATTTCGTGTTTCTTGACATGTTAGTTTCTCAATTTTCTTTGCCTTCTTAATTTTTTCTTGTTTGTACTTATAGCTTCTGAAGGAAATATCCACGGAAGTTTTAGAGAAATGTTTCATAATTTTTTCGAACTCTGGAAAGAAATCGTAATGAAATGGACTGAAGGTGGACGGGATAAAAAGGGATTAGAACATCTCTTTGTCATTGTAGAAGTCTTTTGTAAGGCTATTGAAGATCCTGAAAGGAGTGAAATAACTGATCTTGCAGAATCGGTACTTAATACATACTGCTCACTCAAACTCCGATTACAATACTTCAGCATTATGACTAATTTGCAAAACTTTTTCATTATTAATTCATCTTTTTGACGTTTTACATTCTAAAACGTAGGTTTTTCAATGGTTATTGACTTATGCACAAGTTGGCGAAGGTAAATGTGACACTTCATCATTGGAGATTACTGGTGTAGTTTTACAAGCAATTTTAACCGTTGGATCAAAAGTACTGGGTACCGAGGAAAGGTTCCTGATACTTGCTCAGAAGTGTCTAGATGCATTGGGCGATGTGGAGGATGAAGTAAGTTTTTTGTTTTCTTTAAACGGCAGCATTTTTTTGAAAAATCGTTTCATTAGTGTACATAATAATATGTATTATGTATTATTTATATCGTAAGCTTTTTCAGGTTTGTGTATTGCTTGTACATTTGTTACTTATATAAAAGGTAATCGTTCATTGGTTTTGTAGGAAAGTACAAGGGAACGTGGCGAAGATGCGTACTGGTTGATCGATGAAAAGACTGCCCCGACCGCCATTTTCTGCTTTGGAAAATGTGTCAAATCTAATCTTAATCTTGTTGCAGCCATAATTAAAAGACTGAAGGCTCAAAGCTTATATTTTCCGATCGGTAAGTTTATGGAGGAGTGTTTTATGCTGAAATAAGAAAACTTGGGACATCTGTTATATGTGGCAATAGACAGTAATAGTCTTGAATTACACCATTATCATTTTTCATTGTACTTTCATGTAAAATTTAATGCTTCCTAACTTTGTAAAATGTAAAACCATGTTTTTTACTTTTATCCGGTTACCAAGCACATGTGCAAATTCGTGAAGTTTTTTTTTCGCAATTTGCATAAGGTTACCGACTGAATCTAAATGTTGGTATACATATCATTGATTTTCTAGTATAGTAGATGCAAAAGCATGACAACAGATGTTCTAGCCCAATTGGGTAAATATTGTATTCTGTATTATAGGTTTTTGCTTAACATAATATTTCTTTTGCCATTGAATATTTGCAGAGGAACTCACTACCTTGCGTGACAAAGTATGCGATAGACTCCTTTTCTTGATAAACTTGTCAACAAAGTTGATACAAAGTAACTTTCCCTCTGGGCCGTGTGTAGATATTTTGCAAGAAGTCCTTCCTCAAGTTTTCGTCACAACAACACTCCTTACTGAATACTTCATCGATATTCACACTCGGAATAAAGATATGGATTGGAGAGCAAGAAAGTAAGTTTGTGAATTTAAAACCTCCGGTTTTGGAGGGAATTTTATTAAGTAATAATGTTATAGTTTTGTGTTTCGTCATTTTCTATCCTTTTACTGAGTTTCACAGCTGTAAGTTTACTTTCAAAGTTTGTTTTTTATCAAGACAAGCCATGTTTTAAGCTACTAGGCTCCTTATTTGAGCTTTATATCACTGCCCTTTACTTAACCAGTGAGTCCAGGCGTATGGGTACAAGAATAATGTAAAATTCACACATAAATGATGGCTTTTTAGAGGTAGATGGATGATGTCATAGAGTTGCGTGTGATTTGCATGGTATTCTATGATTATTCTCATCTAAGGAACCGTTGTTTATATTCGGACTTCCTCATAATACAAGGATCCTCTCTATAAAATAATTTTTTTGTTTCTTACAGGTTTCAGACATTGGTTAAAGCTATTGGGAAGGATTTTAAAACGAAAGTTGAAACTCTTATCACTCATATTGAGGTAAATTTTTGTAAAAATTTAAACTTCAAAATTTCTTTTGAATTACGATCATGGAATATATTACAAACTACAATAACTAAAGGTATGCGTATAAATGACTACTTGGCAAAAACTACTGAAAAATAGAAAGGGATATGTACGAGAAAGCGTTTTTAAAACGTTTACATTGCTATTGTGTACGTGTGCAAAATATTGTGCAATAATATTATGGAAAACGTGATGGAAGTGTAGAGAATGGTTACAGCAGAAATCGTACTTCATGAGAATTGATTTTTGTTGAATTCCGATAGACCATTCAACGTACAGCGGCAGACGAAGAAATGAAGAAAGGAGGAAAAGTTGCAGGGGCAATGAAGCTAAAGTTTATGAAAGATGCCAGAACAATACCAACTTTGGTCTATCATATGGAAAAGTATGAGCAAATGCTCGTGGTTCTTGGACAAAAAATAAAGGTGAGTGCGAATTCCAACTTCTAACTTTGTGTTAATATGCATATGATTTTGACCGAAGAGCAATAAGTAACTATCCATCGTTTTTAGATTGAACGTTTTACTTCTGCGTAATGAAATATTTACCTGTTTTTCTCTCCTTCGATTCAATCAATCTAAATTCTTTATTGCGCATATATATTATTACAATACGCAAGGTTAATTTAAAAAAAGAAAGAAGCATGTAGTATACCAAGAGAAAGTCCCGTGAGCTCGCGTTAAAACAGTTAACATATAATCTAGATTTTAAAGCGGAATTCATTTAGATGTAAGAGTATGTGACCCAATTAATCGAAAAAGAGTCTGTACATAATAGGATGCATTTTTTATTGGCGTAGAATATAATAGAGTTGATATAATATGGTTGACAGACTATGACATAATTAATCCCTTACGACAAAAAAAAGTACCACAGGGATGCTTTTCTGTCTCATAAAGCCATACATATACACATATACAATACACTTAACAAGTGTATTTTAACGACCCTGTTGATAATATGAGTTGAAGGTATATGTAATAGTATGTATAATGGAACGGCAGAGGTTCGATTAACTTTGAATTGAGTGGGTGTGTAGTTTTTAAATTGAATTTTAAGCGATATGGTGGTGGGATGGTAGTAGATAGGTAGGGAGGGATGTATTCTAGTATAACGTAGTAGAGAAAGGGTAGTATGGGAAAGTGGATGCATGTATTTAAAATGTCATGTTAAAGACTGACTACATGAGGGTACATGAGAATACTGTGCATCTGACATGATGTTCATTGTCAAGAAAAGCAGAAGAGCTACGAACGAAGATCGGAAATAGAATTTTCACCGAATTGGGTTTTGGATGATAAGGGATGAGAATAGTGTATAGTATCAGTAGATATAGGGTATAAATGTAGTTTTCCAGCTAGGGTTTACTGTTAGGCCTATGTATGTATTTTATATTGTAGTGAAGCTTACCGTGAAACTTCTCTTCAGTACCTAAGGTTTTAATTATAGCATACTTGTTTTATTTTGTACATGAAACGTTGTTAGACAAAGGTTTTGATAGTACGGCTAGTTTAGCATACTTTTCATTGTGTAAATATCGCCAAGTTGCAGAACTCTATGAACTTTTTACATGGGTTTGAACATTGAGCAGTGCGTTGTACTATTCTATACAGAGAGTGAGAAAGAGAGAAAGCAGTATGTTTGGATTTTAATGCTAGAAAATTTTCCATCTAAAGAGAAAGTGATTGATTTGTGCCCTAGATCAATTTATTAGCTGGTACGAAACTGAGTACAGCTCGAGACTATCGGATAGACACGGTGAAAGTGGTGCAAGCTATTTCAAAGGATGCCAATAAAAATGCAAAAAAGAAAAAGCGAGCTCGGGAACAAAGTCCTGAATCAACCGATAGCGACGGCGAGGATTCTAGTTCCATTCAACAGGTATATATACCTATTTATGTTATATTTTATCTTTTGACACATGCTAATATTGTTGTTTATTGTACCAATTACCTATAAATATGAACATATTCGTCATATTTTTATATGAGTGGTATAAAACTTTTGCCATAATGTCGAGTTATTGTAATGGTATTTTGAAACTTTAGGGTGGACTTAGTAGACTCGGAAATACTACAAGGGGGACATCAGGACCTAGTAGACTTGGAAATAAGTCTCATGGACTTTCTTCAAAACGGCCGCGCAGTTAAGTTTCAACGTTCTTCGGTTACAGCCCTTTAATATGACTTGAGTTTTTCGTGATGAGTTTTAATTACAATAACTATTATAGTAGCAATTTACTTTTCGTGCTCAATTTTCTTCTGTTTCGCAATCTATAGTAAAAGTTTTAGAATGTTAAGAAAAAAAAGGAGACGTGTACTAGAGCAGCTGCTTTATGATAGCGACTATTTTACACAAACTGAATACTTTTATTATTAATTATTATTAATTTTATATAAATCCCCAAAATAAATATGAGCTACGGAACTTTTTGTAAGAATTTTTATGGATCTTATATTCAAATGACAAACATAGAGAGGAAATATTTATGTATATGTATGCATTAAAGATTCGTAGTGTAACATCAAAATTATAGATATATTTAATAAATAACTCCTTGGACGCATTAAGACGCGAAAACAATTTTATCAAATAAACATGGTATAATCGAAGCTAAAAAGGCATAATGAAGTTGAGTTTAACTATTCTCCAATGTTTGGATGAATACTTGCTAACAGCTAACAAGCATTTTCCACATTGGTTTTGATTTTGAAAATTTGTACTAACCTATAAAATTCTTCAACAAATATGCTAGACGGGCGACCAGAATATTGGGCAAACAATGAGTCTCCAATCCGCAAACTTTGAGTTTGCGGATTGGAGACTCATTTTACCCACTTACTCAATATTCTACCAGGTCGTCACACCTGGCAACGTTCCATTGTAAATCCATCGTTCCGAAATTGTAGGTCATAAGTCATAAGTACATGATATATTTTCGACTTGCCTATTATAAATAATGTGTTAAGATGTTGATGTCAAGCAATTATGCATGTTGGGAGCGTTGAGGAGTAAAAAAGGTCTACGATATACGACGGTATTAAAAATAAATTAGGAAAACAACTGGAATTTAAGACATTCATCTCTTGTAAAGAAGTAAATACCAATGGAATGATATTAGAAGAGCCCCTTTTTACGTAGACAGACATTATAAGATTAAACGGCATTTGTTGAGGGGTGACAAAGGAAAATGGTCGGACATTGTTTGACTAAGAATTATTTGTGCTGTGACGATGGCAGAAGCGTCTAAGACGCTAAAATTATTTTTAGGGTATTTTCATTAAATTCAAACTGTTGGGAAGGAATACCACTTACTTTTCTTTTTCCATTTCTCACTATCATCATAATTCAGACCTCGACTGAATTTGAACAAGTGAATAGAGCGCAGACCTGCCTCTAGCATATTTTTGTAGATATTGTTGTAGATTTGCCATGGTCGTAATGATATTAAAAATACATACATACATGCATAATATGTGATATGTACATACGCAAAACGTAATATTTATGTACGTTTGTCTGACTCTGCACAGTAATGCAACTAGATTCTAGATGTAATATAAGATGATGAAATGAATTTCTATTTTCTCTCTCATATTACATTTCGAGACGCGGGTACAAAAATACCGACGACCGTACGACAAACGTAAGTACGTGGAGATGAACTGAAATAATCGCCAATTCGTGACTATATTCAATAAGAAATTTCAGGAATTTTCTCACATTCTCACAGAATGGGACTTTTTCAGTCGTGATGAAATGTGAGAGAAGAAGACGAAGAAGAGTGCGAATATCTAATAATAATAATACAATATAAATTTGTATATATGTAGGAGCGTGCAGGCTTACTGTCCTTCGGGAGGATGAAAGGAAGGGGAAGAATCGGGTAGATAGACGTACATCTTTTTTCGGCACAGACACAGGCTATGCGTACGAAGGAAGTCTAAGAAATCTCAAGTCGTTTCTCCGTCGTTGGTTTTCCTAAGTAGTGTGGGTACGTATGTACATCTTACATGGTACATCCCAAGTTTTCACATCGTCATCTTGATAGGCTTGATAGACTCGTACACCTACCACACAATCCACCATCTCTGACTGTTGAACTCTTTTTGTTCACCAAGTCATTTGAAATATGTTTGGCATTTAATTTTCCCCCTCTTAATGGTTCCGTTTCTGACTCGCTCAGCTTTTCTCCACTCTTCCCTTATAGCTTTGTTTCACTTTCACCGACTTTTCCTCACTCCTACATACATTCTATGTATACAGATGCATGTGTGTATATATGTATATTGAAATCTTACTTGGTTCTTCGTAATTCGTTTTCGCATCCGTCTACTCCAAATTTGCCTTATATACTATGTGAGCTCACACGGTGTTTTATCCTTCGGTCGGTTCGGTTTTCTCTGGCCACTGTCAGTCGATCAGGAGCAAAAGAAAGGCAGTGCACCAAAACTATTTGCTCGTAATCATTTGGCACATGTCTCCCTGATATTTGTGTATTATTATAACTGCTTTCTCCATATTCTTGTCTTTTTTATATTGGTGGTCTTACATCGTATGTAATGGTGTATAATAAAATACATATACCTACCTACATTTTGCATTAGTTCCCTCTTTTTTTTAATATTCATCTTTTCCTTCCGCCTGTCCTTTGAATTTTTTTTCTCCTTTGAGTAAGATCACATATCACTTCTACACATCATGTTCATGTACACATTCTTAATAGTCTATACTTATAGTTGTATATAGTTGTTGTGATAGTCATAAGTAAGTAAGTATACATAGATTTACCTAGGAAAGGAAGCTTTCAATACCTCAAGAGTCTGGAGCTTTGTTATGCGAATATATTCATATATTTCATATGTATTATGTTCATGAAATGTATATGTATGTATACATGTTTAACATTATTGCATCCATATTTTGCGTGGCTTATTGTCATCGAACACAGAGGTAAAGAGTAAAGAAGAAAAAGGGGAGAATATTATCAACTAATGTAAATGGACGGAGAAAAAAGTCTTTTTTCCGTGGTCTTCAACCCGCTCGAGACCAACAGAAATTGAATTTTTGTCTCTTGTAAATATATATATACATATGTATATTATTTTCTCCTATCCAGTGAGTCTCTTGTATGTAGTATTAGGGTGATGCAACCCTCCCAAACGATGAAATTCATATCTTGCAGAACAAAATAAGAAACTAGCACTCAAAA
>JAQIVE010005164.1:0-13328 GCA_034698285.1 Sminthurinus bimaculatus | reverse complement strand
GCAGCCTGTAATAGTAGGGCACCTGAAATAGTACGACGGCGCGAGTTCAAAATGAACACTCTAGTACGGCTGCAGCATTTTTTCAGATTTTACGGTATGTATTATGTATATATTAGACTGGTCCACCAATGAACTTTGTTTTATTTCTCAGGCAAATACCCCATAATTTTGTTCCTTTTTGTTCCCTTAAACCACACACAAAAACTCGTCCCGATCCGTTGATGTTTAGAGGTGGCTCCAGGTCACCAAAGTTGACCGTCCAAATAGCATGAAATGTTTCCCCCGGAACCTTGCACGTCCGGACAGGGGGGAGTGAACGGGAGCAGGGAAACATTTTGGGCGTACCGGAATGAAGAGGTCCCGAATAGTATCCAATTGTATACAACAAAAGGAAAAAATTCTGAAAAAATGTGGTCAAATACCCGAATTTCCCGTATTTTGGCGATTTTGCCCATTCCAGAAATCGGAGAAGTAACTTTTTCAGAATTTTGTCTTTTCGCCTATTGTATGTATCGATATTTATATCATCGGTAGAGTTCCCAGAATAGTTTTGCCATGTTTTTAGTTCCCTGCAATAGACTCGGCGATGTAATCCATGGAAGTGGGGTATGAAACCCGTTCATACAAACTGGGGCGACCCGGTGCCGAACAATTTTTGATGGTGCCTTCAGAAGTCACCCCCAGCAAAATGTTCTTCCCATCAATCGTTGTCACCATTGGTCCGCCTGATTCATTCCACATGTTCACATAAGTATGTCAACCAATGGAGTACCAAAACCAAAATGGATAAGTATTTTTTGTGAAACTTGATTCACCGCTGTCTCCAAAACAAGAGCCGGCGTGTCCGTCATCAAAGCCGATGCAAATGATGTTGGGATAAATCTTTGGAGTACCGGGATTCGGGATCTTGTCAATTTGTTTCTGGCACTCGTCTCTCGGGATAACCGGGATCGGAGTAAAATGTAAGGTTTTTGAGTTTTTCGGTTTTGGATCCTCAGTAACTTGTGTAAACCCCCAGCCGGCAATCGTCACCATGCCTAAAATACCATGTAAAAAAACGTTTTTGAATTTTAATATTTAATATTTTTAATGGATTCAGTGCTTGCCGCCATTTCCAATATTTTCATAAAACTTTTTATTTTTAGTCGTCTGACGAAAACGGACCTTGAGGCTCAAAATTACGAGGCGGAAGAGAAATGGGCTGCACATATTCATTAAAGACGAAGGGTCGATCCACCTTGATCATACTTATGTCGCACCTAGAGCTCTCAGTTTTATTGTACCTATTCATTGTACAAGCAAAAGCATTAATGTCAAGGGGTTTTCTTAACCTTGGAAATTCCGACCACAAATTCAGTCGTAACACGACACGAATATCTGACAGGATTCGAATTTTGATTTTTAAACAGGTATATTTTGGATACAATTGTTGACTGTTGTTTTTCCCTTACGGCTTTGGTGGATTCAGAATTTTGGAAATATTGCGGAGTTGTTGAGTCTCTTCTTTAATATCCCAATTAAAGGCGCCCGCCAACACTGAATTCATTTCTTCAAAAATGCAGTGATCCGCTGTTAAAACCTGTTTCATCACATTATTTCCAAAATGAAAACTTTTCAAGAAAATTAGTAGAGTTTGTATATGCACATGTGAAACGTCAGCGACGTCTACAATTTATTGTTCTTGTTCAAACAACTAAAAAAACGTACGTATACCCAATACTCATTAATAATGGAGGCGCCGCAACGGTGGATGTACTTTTCAGGAACGGGGATGCCATAGGTCGTAAAGCCGATGGAGGCCATAAACGGAAACTGACCAGGCTTCGCCTCCTGGCCACCCACAATTCTTGGCATAGACGTCCTTGAATCCTTGTTTTCACCTCCGCCTTTTCCTTCCCTTGTATTTCCTTCCTTTGTTTGCCCATCGCCCAGTTGACTCAGTTCGCTCTTCATCCGGTCACAACTTGTGTAGACGTTTGGATGGGAAGGGTTAAGCCGCCAGTCGATCCACCCACAAGGCACCAAATCCTGACCTTTGACCTTGACCTTTCCCTTTGAGCTCGCAGTGGCTGACATCACCTGTTTTTCCAAGATTCCTGAGATGGAGAACTGGGTTTGCTGATCACAAACGGATAGCGCCAGGCGGGATGAAATTCTTGGGCTAGGTCTCTGACTCCAGGACAAGGCCGCAGCTTTTCTCATGGGACTCAATTCACAACATCCTAGCAAAAGTTGATTTTAAAATCGCGTATTTTGAAATGTTGACGGGGAGTTGGGCTTAAGATCAAGACATTTTGGTGTTCTAACCTGAAACAAGGATGACAAGAAGCAAAGTTCTGAAACATAAACTTTTAAAGCGGCCTTTCAATTTGCTGCAGAAATATTTTAAGGGTCTCTGTAAAATAGACAGAACAATCAAGTCTGCTGTTCCAAAGATTTTGTGCATTCCAATTTCAATGGGAAAATTGCAATTCTTCTGAAATGTACAAATGTACTGAAATATTTTGCCGCATTGATATTATGATAGCACGAGAAAGATACTACACAGAGGCTGGTTGGACTAAGTGTGGCACTAATCACAGAGTTTTATGGGCTATTAAAATTATTTAAGTCATTCATTAAACATCGGATAAGAATGAGTTGCCATGAAAGAGTTGTAAGTTGTTGGACAATAAACAAATGAAATTAAAATTGTGGGAGGAAAAATGATTCAAAAGGAAGAAAACACTACTGTTACATATCTCTTTGTTTATTTTTCCGATATTTTAAATGCGCATACAAAGTACAAAGGTTTTCCTGTTTACGTATAGATTCTGCTACGTACAAATGACGATTGCAGAGAATAAAAGAATGAAGACTTGGAATGAAAAGTTGAGCTCGATGGAGCTTCTATTGTTGACCGCAGCTGTACATACAAGAAATCTTCTGCACGTCCAAAGGCATCAGC
The DNA here is from genome assembly GCA_034698285.1 of Sminthurinus bimaculatus. Classification (NCBI taxonomy): domain Eukaryota; kingdom Metazoa; phylum Arthropoda; class Collembola; order Symphypleona; family Katiannidae; genus Sminthurinus; species Sminthurinus bimaculatus. The sequence continues at coordinate 10,381 of JAQIVE010005164.1, read as the reverse complement.
TTATCGCCTCGGCCCATGGGCCAATCCGGGCAGCTTCCGAGAGAAATCGCTGGGATAGTAGCGTCAACGGCAAAATCATTCGCCCCGTAGTGCGGGAAGAAAAGCGTTGCATAATTTTACGGTCATACACTGTTTTCCAAAAGGTATCAGACCGTGAATCACACGAATTCTTGATTTTCGAATTTCCCGGATGAATTTGATTTCGGGGTAACGTAGGATATATGTACATACAGAAGTATTCTATTTCGCGCCGTGGCAAGGATTCGCTTACTGGTCTGATACCTTTTGGAAAGCAGTGTATACCTACATACATCGAAGTAATGTCAACGTAATGCATAACTAATATTAATAAAAAATGCGACGCTTTTCTTCCTTGACGATCCTCATATATTTAATATAAGTACGTACTTACATGATAAATTTTATTGCATTTAAGAATATGCATACTTGATCATCGGATTACTTATGGAAGCACGAAATTAGTAGGGTTCTGTTACGAATTCGACCCACCAAAACATTACCCGAATTTTTTGGCCAAAAAGTAATAGAATCCGCCAAAATCCTCAGCATTCCTTAAACTAAGGGAAAATTTCTAGCAGAATTCGGAAGATTTCGACCGGATAATGGGCGAATTTTCTGCAGAAAGTTTCAGCTAAATTGCTTGATTTATGTTTGTACGGGTAGCGTGTGCATACTGCATACTATGCGCTATTTAGATTTAAAACTGTAAAACGAAAAATAAATAGATATCCTTGCTGATGAAGCAACGATTTAAATGTACAGCTTAAGACTTACAAAATAATATTACGGGGTAACATTAATTATTAATTATACTTAATACTTAATCATTAATCACATATTGTAAGTAAGTAAGGAATCAAAAGACAAAAAAGAGTAATCTTTGTTGTACGAAATTTCGAGCTGTGGTCGTTTTTCCGCTTCCAACCGGCATTACGACTGAGTCTTTTCAGAGTTTGTGTTGTTCGTTTTAAATTTTAGATCAAGTTTAAAAGTTTAAAAGAATAGAGTGAACTTTTTATGTTATTTTAATTTTTAATACGTAATACATAAAGTACTTACAAACCAAATCATCTTATCGTTCAAGTCATAAATCATAAATCATACCATGGATTTTCATCAAGCAACAAAAAGGAAGATCGATGTAAGTTATTAAAATTTAGTTACCTATTTCTTAATACATAGTAATATGTATTAAGAATTAAGAATATGCAATAACTTGTACTCAAAACCCAAAATTTGAATTCAAAACGCAAACATTGTTAGGTTAACATTGGATAAAGTATGCTTAATGTTAATATCTTACTGTTAATTGTTAATAGCCATTTGACAATTCAGTTTCTTCCCTTTTGTTTGATGTTTAGGAAAAATTACTTCAAAATCAAGATGATGGCATGTCGACTGAGGGGGAAGCAGGAGGGGATTACGACAAGACTAAACGCTTCAAACAAGAGCTCCACCCTCTACAAATGGGCATTGTAAGAGAAATCCATTTTTGATTTTTTGATTATGTTTTATTTCTTGGTTAATAATGCAACAAATGAATTGGTATTTGATATTTTTAAAATTCGAAAATTACAATGAATGACAAATAATGCAATCAAAGGATTCTTTTTTCTGTTACAAAGAAGTTGAATTATTGATTCTTAATAAATAAAACCTAGTCTTTGTAGATTATGGAAAAAATCTTGTCCTTTCTGGATGTCGAGTCTATCAAGAACGCTCGTCAAGTAAATGGATTGTGGAGGGATGAAGGAGCTAAACTTCTTATTGCCAAATGTTTTGTGGAAATTCCATCTGATCTGCAAGTTGAAGAAGAAGTGCTAAGCAAGAGCAAAGAGTTGGAGGAGTTCAAAGCCTTTTTATCCTGCAAATCCAGTGAAACTTCAATGATTCCGAATATCACGGTTGGAGCTGCAGGTGATTTGAAGCTGTGGAAATCTTTAGGAGTTCTCGGACCGCAAGTCAAATCAGTCAAGTTGAAATTTATTGATAATGAAGCCAAGTTGTTACACAATCTTTTCGATGTCTTGCCCAACCTCAAACGCTTGAACTTTAATGACCAGGAGTTTTGGATGTTAGGAAGTGCCATCATAAATGCTCTCGTCTCTATAATGTCCAACAAAAAAAAGGCTGGGAAGACGTTGCTCATTTTAAACATGCCCCTGAGTATAACTACTGGGAAGAAACTAGAGGACATGGAGAAGTTTGCGAAGTGTGACAACATCTTGTTTACAAATTTAAAGTTCAGTATCGCGCACCGTCGTCTTAGTGATGTACCAAACCTTAAGACTCGAGTCCTCGCAATGTTGGGCAAGATTCTGAATGCAAGTCAAAATACCCTCAAAAAGTTGGATTTAGGAAGGTGTGAGTTTTTTCTACCTCTCCTCCAATTTCCTTCTTTAACTGACCTTACAGACCTATCCTTGTTTTTCCTCGCAGACCGTGTCGGTCAGTTACGACAGTACAAGTTTGCTCCGTCCTTCCGGTTTTCCAAGAAGCTCCCTAATCTACGGGCAATTAGAATAAAGTATGGGGGGTATCGGATCAGAGCAGATTTCTTCAAGCATCTGTTTGAAAACACTGGGAAAGCTCCTTCCGTCATGCGTTTGGAGTATCCTATGAGCTCCTTGGACATGGAGTTTAATCCTGTGTTTAAAACTTTTCCTAATATTGAAGAGCTGAAGACTTGTGTAACGCATGAATCCGAGTTTTTTCACTCACTCTGGACAAATCGAAGAGTAGTAAACCTAAAGAAGCTGCATTTGATTATCGACATGCGCCAACTTATGGATGATCTGGACTCAATTTTCACGGGATTTACTCGCCAGACTATCGTCAAGATCCTTGATTCACCCAAAATGGACCCTTATACATTGGAGGAATTGGAAGGGCTGAGAATCAATCCATCCATTTTGAATCTTAAAGGTCAATATAATTTTTTTTCATTTTGATATGTATATCGTAAGTACTTTTGTACTTTTGCATCAATTTTATATTTCAGTTGATATTATCATCTTTTTAATTGGGAAATTATGTCATTTTGTATCCCATTTAGAATTGAAACGTCTTACTATTACGTTGCATGACCTGCCTTACGAGCATTATTTGTGTTTTCCGAACCGAGCCCTCGTTGTATCCGGGAAATACGCCTTTAACCTGCTGCCTAAGAACCCCAAGATTCTTATCCTTGCAGGAAGAAGATCCGGACGTGAATATCGTGGTAACTTGAATAAACATTTAAAATACATACTTTTTTGTGAATTAAGGAATTGCTTAGAAAAGGCGAGTTTTCTAGGATGTCTTTTATTCCAATATTAAAATTTTCGGTCGCTGGCATCGCTGATTTTTCATGTTATAGAGAACAGCAGTCTTCTATCCCGAAAGCTTTAAAATACTAAAAAAATTTAAAAATGGAATATTTAACTTTTTTTGTAGATAGAGAAATCATGGTTAGCTTGGAAGAAGTTTCCAAGCTTCCCAATGTCGACGTCAACATCGTCGTGGAAGGCTAATGAGGCAAGACGTTGGATGGAAGAAAGTCGGGAGTTCAATTTTTTTGTATTTCATTTAATTTTATTCTATTTCCTTTTATTTTAATAGTGCTTGAAATGTTAACCTGCTGTTATCATGATTGAAAATGAATTTGATATTTTTTGCCTGTGTTTGATATTTGAAATATTATAGCTACAAATAATGTACTCCAAAGAACATACGTTTTCACAATCAGTTTTTATTTATTATATCTACGATTGTTTGCTTTTCCAATATTAATTTGTGTGTGTGTGTATGTATTATCATTAAAATTTCCACATCCTTTTTCTATTATTTCAACTAAGCTTGAAATGATATTCTTTTCAAAACTTCTTTTTTATGAAATATTACTTTATGATGTTTTCCATGCATTTGGTGTTTTCTTTTTAAATGATCAAAGCTACAAAATAACGTGAACTGCAAACATTCGTTTTAGAAATCTGTATTTTCAGCGAACTAATTTTCTAATTAAATCTATTATAAATGTTTCTTTTCATAATTCTAATTTTTGGATGCGTGTAGTGTAGTAAGTAATCAAAACATTTATAATTTGTGGTACTGTAGTTTCGAATGCAGATAAAATGACAAATGACAATTTTTGGACTCATCTTTGGCCTCTTACTTGAAATATTCATTTTAGATTGCTAATAATTACTGCTCGCGATGCTAATTTTCGAAATTTATATTTAAATGACCAATTAGCTTTGACATATACACGCCATTGTCTTCAACAGATTTTAATGGCGCTGTTAATAGCTTACCGGTTTCCGAAAACCGGCTGCAATATATACGAAAATATTATGCATAATTACTTTAGGATTTACTGTGCCTAAAATTGACCAATTTTCAGCTTGAAATTAGCCTCAATTTTGCCCAACATATTCAGAACCAAGAACTCTTTGAAGACCAAACACGGAGAATAACAAAATACAAGAGACATCAAGAGTAACCTTTTAAGTTTGACGGTAATAAATAACATGATATACATCCAAAATCTTGCTATACACTGAATGATAAAAACTCCAACAGTTGTTAGAACCAAGAAAAAGAATCCATAGAATACAAGATAAACGTCCGAGTCCTGAAAGGACAGTGGACGAAGCTGGTGATCTGATTTATCTTCGTCTTCCGGATAGACTGGCTGCTGCAGGTCGAAATGGTCGTCATTCGGTTTTGATTGCAGGTCACAGATTTCTTGTAAATAACATGATATCTATCCACAATTGAGATTGGACAATTTTGATGAGATTTCGATGAAATATCATCAAAATTGAGAAGATTTCCGACCAAAATCGTGTCAAAATTTCATGAGATTTTTTAAAAAGATTTTTTCTAACGAAATTCTTCTTTATGAAACGACATTATCCGAACTATTTCTGATTCCTTCGGAAATAGTAGAATGCCATCAGAATACTGGTCATTCAACATAAAACTGTTGCGCAGTTAAATAATTATACTTACATACATTTAATTGCTAAATTTATGTAAGAAATGTTGTGGAAATTTCATCATAAAATCAGTATGGTGAAAATTTCTTCATTGTTGGGCTTGGATTGGGCAACTAAATAAATACCTATATAATGGCAAATGATAGTTTGGATAAATACATCTTGTGTTACTCTCATTCCATTTTAGGCTGACTCGTGCTTGTGATTTGGCAATCCGTAACGAAAATTACACCGTATAGTGTAATTTTTATTGCTCAATTCGTGCCTTTTCTTTCTCCATAAAATCCTTTCTCATTGAAAAAAGTTGCCCTCAGTCAGTTGGATTTGGCGATTGAACGTCGGACAAAATGCTCACGATTCGGGACTTGCGTTTCAACTTTCTCTTGCTGAAATGGCTGTCTCGCCTCCATGTCTTTAATATTGAGTTTGACCCGAAGACGGGACAAATGAGCCCAAACAAGAGTAAGCGGAGAGAGGTCATCTTTCGGGGTTTCCGACTGTACAGTCTACTGCATACGGGGTATGTCGTAGTTCGAGCAGTTTATTCCATGACGATGGCCGCCCATCATTCTGCTTCTTTCTCCAGCTCCATCCATCAAAATCTGTTGCATCGTCTACCCATCATGGCAATATGGAGCGTCAACCTAATCTGCGCCTTCCACGGCATGTCAACCCTCTTTGGCCACACGATTGATCTCAATCGCTTAATTTTCAACGAGCTTTCCTCCTGCTTAATAGCAGCGTCGGTAGATTCTGAAGGGGCAAATAAAAATAGCAGCGAAGTGAGAAAAGGTCAGGTCACTCGAGGTCATCGCAAAGGTCTCATCGAACTTCTCATTTGTTTCAGTCCCTTTTTTCTTGCACCCATGTTTGGCATGTACCCGATCTTCTACTGGCGAACCCCGGACCTCCCCATACTTTTGGGGTGAAGTCTCCGTACTTTGACCGAGGGTCAATTGGATTTCTGGGTCGAGGTGGGGATTTCTCTCCCTTTTGAATACATCTCCCAATTTTTGTTTGGAACCTTTTGCAACTACGCGCTTGTGACACAACTCCTCTTCTTCATTGTGTTTAAGGCCAAAGTCGCGCAACAGATTCAAAACCTGGGGTAATTTTTCCAAAAGTTTTCTTAATTTTTATAAAAGTATTTAATTTATCTAATTTTGAAACTTTTAATTACATTTTTAGCCTAGACAAAAAAGTGGATAAAAAAGATGTGTCGGAGGCAGTAAAAGCCTTGGAGAAGCTAAAGCTGGAGTTGATGCTATTCAACCTTGGGTTTTCTCAGGTCGTGTTTATAGCCAAAATTTTGTGCATGACAAGCGCCATCTTTGGGGGCTACGTAGCCATCCGTCTGGCTCACCTTAATATCCCCATAGCAGTGGCGGGGTTCTTTATTTGCTTCTCCACGATCGTGGCCTTCATCGGCCTGTACAACTCAACCTTCGTCCTATCTGACCAGTTGCAGGCCCTCAAAATTGCCATTTTGGTGGCCAGTCATTATCAATTCATCCAAAAAGGGGGGAGTTTGGCTACAAAAGATGATCGAAGACGGCATGAAGAGATTCGGAGACGACTTAGGGCACTCCCCTCTCTGGGGATACAAGTTGGGGCTTTCAACAAAATGGAGCGACAGTCTACTCCGATTTTTGTTGATTTTGTCTTCATCAAAATTTATAATCTGCTCATCACATTCTAACACAAGTACCCACTAGTCTTGAAAAAATTGAACGATTCATGAACCTTACTTTCAAATGTAAATTACTACATCTAAACCTATATTATATATATCTTTAAATGTATTACGTGTAGATGTATTATATAGATGTCTAAAAATTAAAATAGTGGTACAGTACTATTAATGGGCTTTGGGCTTATACGGTAAACGAAAAATACGTTTGAAACAAATGCTCGCTCATGCAAATACAAATGTTGTTGTTTCCCTATCCCATAAAAAATCTTGTCGAGAAATCTCATGAAAGTTTGACACGATTTCAATCAAAAATCTTATCGATTTTGAATACCTTGTAAGCTTTGATGAAAATCTTATCGAATGTTCATGGGATTTGATAAGATTTTTTTAAGTGATATTTTTTATATTATAGAGATATTTTATGACAGTGCTTTAAATAAGCGACTCGATTCTCGATTACGAGTAGTAATTTTTCCGAATGCGAGAAAATTCGGTGGAAAATTCAGAAATGGGTTCAAAAATAATTTTTGAATCGTACAATAAAACCACAAAGAAAATTGGATTTTATTGTTTCAAAATTATTACCGCCCTTAAAAAAATATCCGATCAACTTTGATCAAAAGTTGATGAGATTTGATGAGATTGGTTTGATGTGAATATGGTTCCAAATTCGCATCATCTTTGATCAAATTTTGATAAAATTTTGGTGTGCACGCAACATCATCTCATCATAATTCCCATTATAAAAAAATCTTGTCAAAAAATCTCATGAGATTTTGACACGATTTTGGTCGAAAATCTTATCAAATTTGATCAAATTTTGATAAGATTTGTATGAATTGTCATGGTAATCGCACCAAAATCTCATCATCTATTGTCAATCTTATCAAATCTCATGAAAATTTCATGAGATTTGATAAGATTTTATTTAAAGGGTCAAGATTTTTTTAAAACTTATGCACCACTGGATTTTCAAAAGAATTCTCAAAAAAATTTCCCCCATCCGGTAAATGTAAACATTATGATAAATCCTGACTTTACTACACACAAAATGATTTTTTAATGCATACATAATACATACCAATAAGAATGCTTGCATAATATGTATGAACCTGTGAGTCTGTGAGTATCTTTACTGGAGTAATCTCCGTTTTTTCTCCGGAATATAAATGACAGATGCGCTCAAGGCTGAACCGTTTGACACAGCGACAACTGACGTTGAAGGTCAGACTCCAAGCATTGATGGACACCAAGTCTGCGTTAACTAGAGCAGCTTAAGACTTTCTTCATCTTAACAAGAAGGAAAATCGCCCTGCTTGGGTAGGCGTAATATTGTCATGGACTCGACCAGAATGAATCAGCAATTAATGGATATTTTTGAGCCGGTACATAAAGAGTTATTTCATACCATCTTTCAATGTGTGTATGTAGGTTTTTTGTGGTTCCCTTTCGAAAAAAATTTTGTGGAAAAATCTCGCAATATTCAAACACGATTTTCGTTGAAAATCGTATCACTTTTTGATGAGATTTGATAAGATTTCTTGATTATAAGGGTTAATTCAGTAGGTATAAAAACATTATTGCAATTATACTGAAGTCTAAAGAACTGTAACGGAATTCTTTTATTTTTCTCAAGCCTTCGACAGTCACGTCTGTCTTCTTCAGGAGACAATTATTACATTCTGTCAATTATTGAAATTCTTTTTCCAATTATACTTTCAGGAAATATTCTCTAGGGCGCCTTTACAAAAAAGGAAAGCAAGCTGGAGGCCTTCGTGGTCAATTTCATCTCGTCTGCACCCGCACGGAAGCCAAGCCATTGTGCATCGGATGCTGTTTGCAGAACATGAAAACATGATGCACGAGCCTGAGAACGGGCTTGACTTTTTAAAATGTTTGAAAACCTAAAAAGTGCACCTCCACCAGAAATAGATGCATTAGTGGAAACTTTCCGAGCGGGAATATTTCAGATATTATTAAATTCGCTCAGACAACTACTGAAAGAAAGCCCTTCAATGTAATGTTGAGTTTGACCTGCATATTGACCAAAGTTTGACTTGGTACAACGATAAAGAGCCAGCTTATTATTCTTGCTGTCGACTTCTTTCAAGATAAGCCTCAATGGTTGCCCTAAATCTTTGCTTTCACTCCAACATTTGTTCCCAACGTTCACATGCACCCCTTTATATCGAGCCTTCACTCAATGTGACATACCCAACGCGAGTAGGTACAACAAGTTGTAAAAGTATTGACGAACGAAAGGGGAGAAAGGGGAAGCGACAGTGAAAGAGCAAGGCCAGGCCATAGCACACAATATGTACATAATGCATAATGCAACATGGAGGAGAACATGCAGGATTTAGTGAGCTCTCGCGGAGAGGAGAATTCGACAATATGAAAGAGAGAGCGGACGGCTTCCGTATTCCCTCAGTATGCTCGCAATAGGCAAACCTGCCGCATTTCTGGCACAGCAGCTTCCTTTTTACTCCGTGTGCATATTTTTCCAGCCATTGACAGTCAATCACACACATTAATACGTCGTCTTGGTCGTTTGTCTATTCTCTGCTTATTCCTCATTGAAAAGAGACGTTTACAGCAACTTTCATACTTCTGAATTCTCACACAGTTGCGATTTTGTGTTTGCCCGTTTCACGCTCAACATCCTCCTCATATTTATTCAGCCTGAGTCTACACAAATTGACAAAACCATGATCGTACACGCTATACAAAAGGAGAAGCGAGACTGAAAGACACAATTTACATCAAGTGTAAATGTGAGCTAGTTTTCCAACCTTTTCAAGGTGCCATTTCTTCGAGTTTTTTGACAATACTATGCTACACACTACACACACCCAAATATTACCTTTTAAAAGATAATGCGACTTTCTACAATTTCAAACTGTACTTATGACCTATCGCCACAACGAACGGCGACAGTCAAAATTTTGAAGTGCAAATCTGCACTAATGCTTGTACATTGTACACGGGAAAACAGGAGATGAGCAAGGCAAACGAAAAATCTACTTCAGCCGACCAAGATTTCAACAGTAATTTACGTACATGTGTAATATTTAATATGTACATTGTGTATCGAAATTTTTGCTGAGCAAAGTCAGGAGAAAATTCTCAGAACGCAAAAAAGGTAAAGAGGGAAAAAAGAAAACCTTTCCTGAATAATTTTCTTGCTAAAATACTTTAAAATTTTGACCTATTACTGTATACTGCGTGGAAAATATTCGCATCAAACCCATTATGGCAAGGTTATGTTGAGGAATGAAGATTACAAAAGAGGCTTACTGTTGGCTTTATTATTATGAATAAATATTTCCAGAAAATCAAGAAGGGAAGAGGAAAAAAGATTTACGAGGATAAAATATACGGGGAAAAGAGAGAGATTCTATAGTAACAAGATATCTGTCACTTTACGAAAATCGTCTGGAGCTTTTTGCGCGGCATGTTGTAGGTCGCAACTGTACGGGGAATTCGGTTGCAATTAGCCGTTGTATTCCATAATATGTAAGCAGAACTTGCAAATCTACACAAAGGCTTTCTTAAAACCGGTTTCGAATTTCTACCATTGTGAAATGATATTATTAAGGGGGGAGACAACTTCCGTAGCAAATCTGTAGTGACATTCTGAGACATCAGAGTACTCTGATGGCGCTTGCTATCTCTCTCTTCTCGTACA
>JAQIVE010005163.1:0-13328 GCA_034698285.1 Sminthurinus bimaculatus | reverse complement strand
TTGTTGTGCTGTACAGTGTCTTTGGTCTTTTGTATTGCCAACAGTACAGGCATTACCATTATTACTACTTATGACTACGGCTGTTCTATAACCATGTATACTATCATTGGCTGGATAAAGAAATGTTGTTCTTTTCAATTCTATTCTCAACTCTTTCCATTGTATTTTATGTTATATTCTACAGATATTATCTAGGTAGGTAAACAGGAACACAACAATCTTATAAGGTGGTTGTGCCCCTGTTTTAAGTTTTGAACTTGGGTAAGGTTAGAGAAGGTTAGGGGTTACCCAAGTATAAACTCCTCAGCGTGCTGTGAATGAGCTCCACTACTGCTAGAACACTGCAGTAAATTTTAGTATTTTTACCCATCGTACAAGTTCAAAATTAATCAAAATTTTGGAATTCCGTCTCTTTTGTTTCAAAATTACGGGTGTTCGAATGGAATGATGTGAAAAGCCAAGTTTATGGTAGTTTATGGATAGGATCGGACTTTACAAGACGATACAAAACTATAAGGGAGATGAATACTCTTGCAAACCGCGGCAGCTACTCAATCACCCCATCTTTGCTAATAACTAAATGTAAGTATCGTATAGGGTACTTTTGGGAGAGGATATAAGGGAAACAAGTTACAAGTCAAGGCGGCTGCACAGACGGTTCTTTCTATGGATTTCTGAAATACGTATAAAACATCCTCGTACTATAGTATACAATGTATATAATGTTATACTGTGCTATAAATATTACAAGTTGTATGTATTGCATAATACTAAATCGGAGAAAGTTTGAGACGAAAGCCAACCAAAATCCGGCCAAGGAGAGGAATGACTATAAGAATTAGTTGAGTCGGCGATTTTCCCCTTAAATCTACTGTCTAGAGAGAATGACTGTTTCTTGCTCTTTAATTCGCATGTCTAATGCTGCAGCTGCTGGACGGGGTTTTTGATCCAAGATATAGAAGCTCGTGGCTGGTACGAAAACCATAAGGACTTTGAGGGAAAGGGGCAGCATGAGAAAACCAAGCTGACGTTCAAAACTAGCAAAAACAGTTGAGCTTTATTTCTAGAATTGCGACTTGCGATACATATTCTGGACAAACCCACGTAAAACCACCACAAAGATTTCGATTTTCACGCAACTTTTCTTGTAACTTTTGGCCTATAGTCTTATACATATAGTATAATCTGGTTTAGTGACCAACACTTGTGAATTAAGCACGCAAAGTTTAAATACATACAAAAACCACACAACAAGTACAACGCATAAAATGTAAACACACAAGGTAACGGCGTAATAAAATGCCCTGTTGCACCTTGTCCTTCCACTGCCTACCTTTTCAATCTCCAGCCTTGTATTTTATTCTAACTGCTCTTATACAATTTGCTTTCGCAAGGAAAGTTTCGGAGAGTTTCATAGAGCTTAATTGTACAATAATTTATAGTAATCATTGTTATTATTATTACGCACTAAAGTTATGAATACAATTCAACAAATGGCAAGATGAAAAAATTAAGTATTTTGAATACTACAAAAAAATGTTTATAATTAAAAAAATATGAATAACGAATAATAATATTATTATTACGATTTTTTTGACAAATATTCGCGATTTTTTGATCATGATAATAATTAATGATGTTAGCTTTTATCGTTTACTTATAAAAATATGATATCTATTTTCTATCATTTTGCATTTTGAATATTGAAGAACCGTTTGTTTTTAAAGCAAGTAACTTTTTTAAGAATAAACTATGAGCGGAAGGAAAGGACAAGGAAAAATTGAGTGAAAATGCTGAGCACTGTAAAATGGGACGATTTATGTCAACCATAAATCACATTGCTGTATTATTATCTATGAAACGACGACAGATATGAATCTAGAGAACTAAAAAAGGATAATAAAATAATGTTAATAAGACGTAATAAAATGTGCGCTGCACACTGACCTTTTCCAGGCTTCCTTGTCTGCCCTTGAAGTCTCCATTGTCTGTCATCTTGACTCCTTTTCCGTGAAACAATGTGACTACTTTGACAGCTTCAAAATCAAATGAAATTTATCTCAAGCTTTACAACGAAGTCTACTTTTGAGTAGTTGCAAACTCTTGTCAGACGCAAAAGTAGTGGTTGCAATATTCCGTAATAATAATAATAATAATATCTTATTTTGAACAAGATCAAAATATCAAACTCAAGAGCAAAAACGAGAAATTGAGAACAATGATGGGATTTGTAGATTTAATCAGCTTTAACTTGTCTTCTTCTTCCTTTTGCGTTCCTTTGTGAAATCTTCAATTCACGACAATAGACAGAGTAGAATAACGAATAACTCTAATTTTCAGTTTCAACTGAGAGAATAACGTCAAGAGACAATTATTAATGGACTATGCAATTCAAATGTATTTTTTATCATATATGTGTTATATTCTCCGACACAACTGTTAAATAATGTTCACAAGTCAACTTGAATATGATGTCAAATGTAGTTTAGTTAGTTTACAGTATACAGATATCCGTGTGTATACGCTCACAACGATCACAGCTATAATTGTAAATATAGTAGCAAGTTTCCGTGAGACAGAGGAAAATGACAATGATGCAGGATTATTATAATAATTATGAATTATGACTCGTGACTCGAGACACGATTAAGGATATCTTATGAAGTTATATACGTGCACTCTTTCGTACTTTCTGGAGTTGGAACGTTGTTTCTATTTCTTATTTTTGGGAAGATAATACTTCATGCGTTGACTGGATGTAATCAATGAGCGAGGAGGAGGAATGTCATTAACCAATCTTCACCCCCCAAACGTTATCCCTAGAACAAAAGTAATAATGTATATTTTATTATTCATATTATAATAATGCAATTATCGAGGTTTAGCATTTAGCATCAATAAAAGTAATTAAGTATTGAGAATAATAATAAACTAATTTTACAATAAGTAGTATCATAGACCATAGCCCATTATTTTATTTCAAGATTTTTTCTAAAATCCAAATAAAACGAAAGAATCACCAAGAACTTTATAAAAACTATGGAATTTTTTTGCTTTAAATGCCAAACCTCTCGATCGCTACTTGAATATTAATTTGTTGACAAACGACAAAAAAATATAACTCACAACAAAAGAATGTGTGTATTGTATGGAAATTCCGTGTTAAAATTAGTATTCAAAATATAACACCAGAACAATTAACGTTTTTAGAATAATAAAATGATCGTAATGCCGTAATAATAACAGTAACAGTATTCTCAAAGGAGAACTTTGGTTGAGAGTATTAAAATGAGACCCACAGTGAAAGAATTGGAGATGATCCGATTAACAAGAGCTTATATTCGTAGGACAGGTGCCCAAAGATAGAAGAGAAAACGATTCTGGTTCAGATTCCAAACTCTGTGTGTTTATAGTTGATGCTCGCGCTTCTCCGTCCTTTTTCTATCTACGTCGTGTTCACGTCTTTCTCGATCCAAGTGGAACTGTGTGAGTAAATTATGAAGCGGGAGCGGGAGCGACAGTGAGAGAGAGGGAGAGCGAGGGAAAGAAAGAAAGAGAGAGAAAACGAAATCTTTCCACTTCGACTCCGACTGATCAAACGGCGAACCAAGATTTTTCCAGTAGAAACTCGTGTATCCTGAGCTTCGGAATCTTTCGAGGTTTGTTAACTTGAGAAAAGAGACTTTTTAAACTGGATCTCTGGATCTGGAGGTGAAGAAGAGACTCCAATGATAATCCAAATCCGACAGCACAGTACAAAGTACAACGTAGTAGTAGATACAAGCGAGTAATGCAGGCGTTGATGCGCTTTGCTTGAAACCTTTTCCGCAGCTTGCTGCGCTCTATATATGAGTAACGGTAGAGAAGAACGAGGGGATGCCGAGGAGGGAGCGTTGATCCAGCCCGCGATCCACAGTCAAAGCGAACGCGGAAAGGAAAAGGAGCGGACGTTGAGTTTACTTCTTCGGTGGGTTTACTAAAACAAGACAAGAGCGATGAGCATGGAACAAGATAGGAGAGAAGAACGGAGCACGGTTGCATATACAATAGAATACAAAACAATACAATGTACAATGTACGAAGAGGTAGACGACTCAGCTCTCGCGTGAAGTGAAAAGTGACGAAGACTCGCTTGCTCTATCTCGCTGGGGCTAGTTTTCGTCTCTCGCTCTCTATATTATATACCTTGCCGTTGCCTTTATTTTTCCCTTGCAAAGCGTACAATACAGAAAACAGCACAGTACAGTACAGTTACCTCAACACATAAAGTTACTTTCAGGGTTTCGCCAAAAGCTCCTCTGGAGTTTTCCGCTCTCACTAAAGCTCCTCACACACGAGAGGCAAACCAGACTGTCTCGCTATAATGTGATATTGTATGCACATACACACAGACACACATACACAGTTATCTGCTGTGTGTATATGTATGTATGAAATGCTGTGTAAAGTAAGAAATCGGATTCTCTAACTCTTTCTAACTTTTCCTTCTCTTCTTCGTTCCCGTCAACCATTCGCATTGCATATCCAACGTTCAACTCGGTACGGTTGTTACAGCACAGCGTTGGTTGTGTGGGGTCCGTGGCACTGCTGCTGCTGCTACCTCTCACCCATGGCAAATAATATGTGAATCCATCTAAATGTCTTGGCGCAGTCTCTCTGTCTCTATTCTCTATGTATGTATGTATTATGCACACTCATACTCACATGCTTTTGCTCCTTTCCATTGCTTTGCTTTACTTTCCTCGACTTTCCTTTTCTCATTCCTATTTCGGCTCCTTTCTTACTTTCGCTCCAACAAAGTAATATATACATACATATAGACCCGCAAATTGAATCCCGGATCCAGATTATATACAATGTACATCAGTCAGTACAACTTTTGCACAATGCCTGAATCTGAAACTACACACTACACAGCTTCAACTAGCTCCGAGCAAAAGATGGCTAGGAACTAAACCAGAGCGAAACCAAGACAGAATGGCAGAGATCAACGTTGAGACGGAAAGCCCTTCTTTGTGTGGCATACAAGAGATAAAAGTATAGAACAGGTATATACATTTTCACGTTTCGAATTTTCCAGGAGAGGAGCCCAAGAAAGGAAGGCCGAAAAAAGGAGGCGAACAGGTCCAGGAAAGGGAATTTCAAATCAAGATAGCACTTTGCCGTTTTTCTCCTTTTGTCGTCCCCATCCGACTCTCGTCTCATCTTCCCGCTCCGTTTTCCCTGTCGCTATTTTATTTCGTCTCCCCCGGTCCGTTCCAAGACGGGATTGGGATGAAAGATCTCCGGCTATGAAATGAACTCGCCATTATATTACATCCCATCGACACTTATTCAAGCAACTATACCAACTTTGTATTGTACCTCTTGCATCTAGTGCCGTGGTATATTTTGAATGTATAACCTCTTGAATATATGACACTCTGGAAATGTGTTTTGCATAGAGTATAAAGACATACATATATTTTAATATATAGACAAGGAATATAAGCTTGAATCCACCGCACCGTACGTATTAGTCCACTATCTCTGCATTTCAAGCTTGCTCACACTCACTCTTTCCCCGACTTTTTTGTTCATCTTTTAGACTGCTCAGCTGAAGTCTCAACCAGCACAAAAACCCCAGTTTCCAGTCAACTCAAGTCAAGACGAGTAGAGTAGAGTAGAGTAGAGTCAAGTCAAGTCAACTGATGGGGAGCTCCTATGATACGACCGACGAAGGATGTGACGGGGAGAGTGACGGTCCAAATAAATATAAGAAAAAGAGAGATCAAGAGATAGGCTTTAGACACCAGGACATAGGCAGTGAGGTGGAGGAATGAGACACAGGATAAAAGACAGAGTACACGAGAGGTAGTCGAATATAATCTCTACTTCTCTATTTATACAGATACAAAGTTACATAATATATTATAGAGAGTATGTGTAAGAAAAGAAGAAATGTGATGCATGTGTATGTATGATATACATACCAGCTTCGAGCATATGCATCATACTTTCACTTTTCCACCTGCTTTCCTCTCTCTGCCCTACACTTGATCCGTTAAATCTCATCTTTGCTCCTGTTTCTTTTACTTTTCTTCGTCTTTCTGTGGAATACCAGGATAATAAAACCATATACTCACACTAAACTGAGCTCGAGCTCAGCGGAATGAAAGGACGAATGGAATGAAAGAGATGAAAAAAAGAGTAACTAGAAAACCATCCGATACACTCACGATCAGTAATGGGAATGAATGTGAAAAAATTGACGTGTTGACATTGACTTTTCTACGGCTGACGTACAGCCGAAACGGAGAAAAGGTGAAGAGCTCACCTTTACAGATGACGGAATACCTGCAAAAAATAACAACAAAAGTAAGAAAAAATAATATTATATTGTCGCATTACCTTCATACATAGAGTAAAGGTTCACTATCTTTGTTGTGTATGAAGTGTATGAAGATATCAGATAAAGATAGTGATATTTTTAGTTTTTCGACCTCACTCACGGTGCCTGAACATTAGATTTTTTCTGTAAGTGATGATCCTTATAGAAAAAGCCTAAAATAAAAGTTCAGGTACCATGCTAAATGCTAAATGCTAAAAACAAAAAACACTAAAGATATTTAAAACTTTTGTCGTTACGAGTAACCACGGATGATTTTAACAAAAATCATGTTGGTGTCCTGTCTCATCCTATAACTGTACTGTGAACTGTGATCCTGAATTATGACTCGTCTTGCAGCAAAGGAAAAAGAGGGCACGGTTATTCGTTATTTTCAAAACTTATATCCGCAATATTTTGGTATCCTTATCACTTATTTTCATGTTCGTCCGCATTTCTCCTCCATCTTCCTCCTCAGGTTCATCTCTCGATATTGGCATCGCCTCATATTGCATATTGGTTTCGCGTTGGCAGCCCTCACAGAGACGCCACACAAAACGGTCCAAGAAAACGATGACTGTGCGATTTACAATTGAGACTCGAGTCAGAAAATAAAGACATCTCCAATCTCCAACATAAAATATAAAATCAGAGCTACACTGTGGACTAATACGAAGTGGTGTGCCAGTGAACGTCTCTGCTAGTCCACAATTTCAATATTCAATTCAACTCGGAGGATTCCACAAAAGTTTTTATAGACTTTCTTGATAGCTCTGGTTCTGGTCTATAGCCTGCTTTAGATTTGCCAGTCTGTCTCCAAACTCTAGTATACCGATATTATTATATTGGTGGTTGTGTCGTGACGAGAAGTCGATCCCATAATTGATAATATAATTTTTTATGCTCTTTTTACAATTCAATCTTCATTTCATCTCCAAGATTTTGCTCCCGTTATTCAATTTTCTTGGCTTACGATTAGTCTGGTCTGGCTTGACTTGACTTGTCCCAAAGAAAGTGAAATTAAGAAACTCGAATTCAGTCAACGGTGAAAAAGGAGACTCATCACTCGCATAAAAGGAAGCCACTGGCGTCTTACCCTTAGAGGTATCTACATAGAGTTAGCTTCAACTTCTCTCCGTCGTCTTTGTCTTGGGCTTTCTACCACTGTCTAAAGATGAGCCCCCCGGATTTACCTAATGCGGTATATATTTTTTCCTCCTCTATCTGTCGTCAACATATTTAACCTTTTCTACGTTTGGCCCATTCATTTATAAAAATGCCTACTTCGTTCACTGGGCTTCAGCAGGAGCAGCAACCAACCGAATCTCAGTCCGTGATCGATCCCATTAGTCAAAATGTGGAGAGGAAAGAGAAGAAAAAAATATCAGGACAGAAGCTCGACGTGCATTTGCAAAATGTCCTTAAAGTATGTATGCATATGAATTCTCTAAATTTGATTGCTCCATCATCCATAAAATCATGTTTTATTAATCATCATCTAATGATTTTGCTTTGTATCACTTCCCTCGTTTTAAAGGATATCGTCTTCCATGATTTTAATTAGTTTCGTTTAAGAAATTTGAGCAGGGGCCTATACTATTCATAATAATATTATTATTACTGTTGTATTGCTATTGTCGTGATTATGCATTATAGATGACTTTGCCTGTAGGCGGATTCTTGTATTTTTGGTTTTCGGTACATGATAATAATACTATATGATACATCTAATTATTCTTTTAATTGTTACGATTCTTTTGCGTTTTGCCTTTAAACCACACACTACTAATGACAAGTCGTAAATATTGATTTTTGATTCCAACACAAGTATACGAAATACGAACTTCGAACGTTTATAATGAGCTCTAACTTTGCACTAGTAACTTAGTTGAGTACATAGTTGTAACAATATATCATTAATGCATCTTTGTGCATAAATGTGTATAATATTGTAGAACATGCAGCTTGCAGCTCAGTTGATTCGTTAATTATGTTACAGATTATAGATTAAAAACTACTGCTTTTCAGTTTTCATACAGAAAATGACCAAGCGTACATATAATATAATATAATTAATATAGCTCATAACTAATAATGAGTTTACGTTTATCTTTTTCCCTCTCGTTAACAGGAGCCGAGTCAACCTATCAAGCCAACAATAGCAACTATTTTGAGAGAGCACAAGCTGGTTGAGAGCCAAGATGCCGCCAAACGACAAGAGTGAGTTTTTTACATAAAAAAACAACAAAATTTTGACAAAAATATCATAGAGCTTTCTAAACTCTGCCTGTTAGGTTGGAGACCCTGGTCAACGGAGGAATGTCTGCGGAAAATTACCTTTATTGGGCACAGAAAAAGAAAGAAGAGGAGGAGCGGCAAAATGAGGAAAAAATTAATCAGCGTAAGATAGATGCCCGAATGACAGCTCAACGGACCCTTGAAATCGGGAGACAGAAACTGGAAGAGAAGCGAAAGGCAGTGGAACAAATAAAAGAAGAAGTTTGTCTGTTTTTTCGTCATGCAGCTTATGTCATGATAATAATACTTATAAAAAACCGGTTTACTAATATTCATAGCTAAAAGTTTTTATGTATGAGTAATGTGTATTACTATATTGATCACACTTTCAAAAATTTCAAAGGAAATTAAATTGAAGCGAGACTTGGACATTAGAAATGAGGAAGATCTACAGGCAGCTCGAGATCGGGTCGACCAAATTTTACTGTGTGAGATGAAGGCTCAGTTTGCCGTCTTACAAAAGGAGAGAAAAAACAAATATTTGGGTGAGTCGTCTACACCAATGAAATGTCCAATTTAATTAATTACCATCTAAACCAAGAATCATGTAAAATGTACATCCAGATCTTTGTGTTATTCCCTTTTGATTTGAACCAGCACAACAAGTACAACAGACGACTGAGAGTCTTATGGAGAAGAGCAAAAGAGCTGTACGAAAAACATAAGAGCAAGAGCACAGACCCACATTAAAAACTACATTTTCTAAAGAAATTGCTGATTGTTTTTTTCCCTTTTTTATCGAAGAAAGCCAAAGAAGAGAAGGAACGGAAGGAAAGGGTTCAAAAAATCCAAGCGGCGTCACTCGTTTCCCATCAAATAAGGAAAGTGTACAATCCTTACGAGCTCAAGGAACGGGGATTGGGTTGTGAAATGTCCGATACAGAGGTTTGACACTTGACGTTCCCTCCTAAGTACATTTTGTCGTGTATTTAAGCTCAATACCGTCGCATAAAAAAATTATGTGCATAAAATTTGGAATGTGACTGCTTGACTGCTGAGACAAATTAAGCAATGCAAAGTATTGTACAAAACGCTCCACGACTAGAAAATGACAGAGGGCGAGTCCTCTATCGTCTGAAGTTTTTACTTTTCTCAGTTGATTTTCCATTCGACAGTTTCTCATGACAAATGAACATTCTTTTCTACGTTTGTGTGGTATGTTATTTATTACATATTATATTTTACTCCGTTTATTTTTTACTTGTGTAATTCAGGCTCAATTTCGTATCTACTTGCAAAAATGTGAGGAAGATTACCGAGTTCAAGATGTGAAGGACAAAGCGAGAGCGGCCAAGATTGCCAAAAAGGAAAAGCTCGAAGCTGCCATGAAAAAAATTTCAGAATATCGAGAGCTGGTCAAGGAGAGTCGAAAATACAAGCAAAAAACAAAATAGGAAAACTTTAGCTATTGTTGTGAAAAGTATCTAGTTAAAACAGGAAATAGCATCAAGAAAAGCCATAAAATTATTCTTCTTTTCGCAAAATAACTCATTTCTACTTACTAGCATACGAAACGTTCTTTGTGAGTACAACGATGATCAATTATGCAGTACTAACTGTTGTAGTTTACTAATTTTTGACAGACTTGTAAATAAGTAAGTAGAATAAGAAGTATTATAATACTTACATACAGCATGAGCCGTATCTTCAAAAACTATTAAAGAAAAAACCATTAATAAAGAAGAAAGTTGCTACATCGCATTTTAAGCTCGTATTTGCTTCATAATTCATGAATATACCCAAACCAACATATTCGATTTACTCCATACTCTAGATCACACGCTGCCGACCTTTGAATAGTTCAAGTCCTAGATAAGATATAAAATACTTGGTGTTCATTTTGATGACTATGTATCAGAGCAGACTTGTTTTTACTAATTAAAAGTCGCATACAAAATTATTTAACTGCTACACGCTTTTTCATGTTTCATGCGTTTAAATGCCCTATATGCCCACGCATCCCACAAATAACATAAGCAGCTTTTCACGCTCTTATCGATAAACTATGTATACACAGTGAATCAAGGACAATTTTCAATATCATTAGTATCAAGTGCATGGTTTGCTCGCAGGAGACGATGATGATGATGATTAACTCCAAAACAATTAAACCCACAACTTAAATGTGTAGTAACATTATGTCAGTTATGTCAACTTGATCAAGGAATTTATATTCACGATCCGTTGGTAGCTTCATTCTGCAGAAATAAAGCTGTGAACAAACGTTCAAAATGACTCTCAAGTTATTAAACCGACCAAGTTTCGGTGGATTTGTGACATGTGTCCTCTTTCTATGGTTCTATGGGAGTTTGACCGTCCTGCCTATCGTAGATGGACAATTTGAAACTCCTAACAGTAAGACAGTCATTACAAAACTTTATTTTAACAAGAATTTAAATGGTCACATACAATGAAAATAATTATTATTGTTGTACCGTAAAAATTATTTAACATTTCAGATATTTGCGGAGGAATTTTCCGTTTCATCTCAGGGTACGATAAATGTAGTAACAATTTTTCCAAATTTTATAATACTACTTAAGAATTTTAAAATGATCTTATTTTTTCAAAATTTTTGAACCGCATTAGGTCTATCAACTTTTCATTAAATCAAGAAGTTTGGCCAGATTCTCAAAGTGGAGATTCAAATAAAGAATGTCTTTGGACGATCATTCCCACTTACTCCATGTGGAATCAATTTAAAATCGTGATTACCCAGTATGCTGGCTTTGATACCACTGATAGGATTGCCTTTACAACGTTCGAGGAAAATAAAAAGACTTTTAGGGAATCCGCGCGGTAAAATTATTTCTTACGTTACTAGAAGTAAATAGAAATTAATTCTTTCCGTCGGAGATAAAAGAATGATGCACAAAATATTTATTTTAGCAGTAATATTAAAGCATAAGCATACCATATCTTTTTTTAAATTGACCAGAATCACGGGAACAGGAACAAAAACAATGACCGGAAACATTTTAGTCATCACATTTATCAGTGAAAAATTTAACAACACGGGAAAAAAATGGCTGCAGCTAAATTGGGACAGAACAGAGACTGCCGAGAGAGTGACAACAACTCGAATGATTGTTCCTTATTATTCATATGGAAAGCCGTCGAACCAGCCAAATCCCTATTTTGCGGCCGGCTTCACTGGCAACTCTTTGTCCACCTTTGGATTCACCAAGGGAAACAATACAGAGGGCTATGCTCTTGAGTTCCGCTTTTGGGAGCTGCAACTCCTGTCACAATATTGTAATGCCACAGCAAGCCTTAACCTTAGCTGTGACACCTTCATCATTTCTAAAATCAAACCTGAAGATGCTACACTGGAAGTTGTTTTTGCGTAAGTTTAAAAAAACTTTGCCCCTATTATTGCCCTTATTATTTACTACAACGGTAGGCTGCATCGCCCAATCTAAAATATTTATTTTAATGTTTTCTAGAGATGACAAGAATGCTACAGGGACAAATCTGCCAACAGTAAAGAACAAATTTGGATTTTTCTTCCTCATGTGGGGTGGCAACTTTTACAATGCAAGCGGTGGAGGAAAAATGACCTTAGAATATGCATCTGTCCGAGAATAGAAATTAGACTTACCTTGCTCCTTTATTTCAATTAAAAAAACGATAATAATAATATTGAAGGGAAGAGCAAATAAAACAAAAGTATAATTTATACTTTGATATAACGCACGCAAATCTACATCGGAATCATTTTATTAAATGTATAAAGTTGTACCCAGAGAATCAAACATGGATACGTCATGGAATTAATTAAGTGTAATGAAATAAGTATATTATTGCTGCTCCCGTCAACATGCATACATGTTTAAGTATGTGATTGTATTCAGATGCATCTACAATTATTCAGTTATTGTGTTTAGTTTTACGCAAAAAAATAACAGTGGTGAGTGGTGAGTAAATAAAAAATTGGAAAAATGCGCTCTGCACATTTTACATAGAAATTAGTCGGCAACAATTATTGGTTTCCATCAGTTATAGAGAAATATTCCCCAATAAAAACAGTGGCGTTAGGAAGTTTTTAAAGTTACACCGAGAAGGTTTTTGTATAAACTTAAACATAAGCATGTATTCACATTATGTAAAACGAGACATATATTATAGTATTATAGCTTACATACATATGAGAAGATCGAATGTGCGTTGACAGTCAGTTTTGTTGGTTCAATGGCTTGAAATTGACTTTTCTGTTGTAGCAACACGTAGCTTCCTCGTTCCAGGGATGCAACTGAAATGTGTTTCCCAATGAAATCACCCTGATTTTGTGCACACTAATACAAGAAGATACAATTCGAAGTGCTTAACTTATTTTCAAAGGAAGTTGGTGCAGATTTTGCTTGTTTATTTCTAAGTGTTAATTTTGACTCTGACACAAAACTGTGTCTCCTATTTTACATGCATACATACCTGCAACCTACAATTTATTGTTTACAAATGGCAGCTGCAGAAAATTTTCAGCATACGACATGAAAATAAAAATACAAGGAACACGGAAATAGAATAAAAAAATTCTCAAAAATATTAACCCGTAAAAATACACCAATGGGTCAAATGACCCAATGGCATATAGCTTCAAAATGGAGTTATTTCAAATATTGAAAAAATTCACGCATACTAAATGGCTCATTGCGGATCTTAT
>JAQIVE010005162.1:0-13332 GCA_034698285.1 Sminthurinus bimaculatus | reverse complement strand
ATAAATTTCCAACAATTGCCTCTTCCAGCACTCAGTATTTGAAAGAATTTCTGGTCAATCCCTCTCCCATTTTATTGAGGCTTTATGATAAGAAGGCTAACAAATTAAGTAAGTCTTTATTCATTTCCATTTATAAATAATTTAATTAATTAATTAAGTTATTTCTAAGTGATACAATTCAGTATTTGTTGAATATCATTTGCTATCGATTGTATGTAATGGAACAAATAACAAGATGATGTATTCTTTTTTACATTGTTATTCATTTTTTACAAAAGAAAATTGTGACAGTATAAATGGACAGGAGAAAGAAGGGCCAGTAAAAAATGAAGCACACGATGCGTTCCAGCGACTGCGTGATGTTGCGATTGAAAATTTATGTCAAGCACTGAAATCAGGCTTGACAATGGATCCCAATTGTGTCCAAGGTTAGTAAGCTTCCGAATCCTGTCTGAACACGTTTTTCCCCTTCATATATTGTGAAATCAATTCAGCCCATTGTGTCATACTGTTATTCTCTAATGAATTCGACATTATTTTTTCTTTACTAATTTAGCATTCCTTGCATCTGTCTCCAACCGTGTTTTCACAGCTGAAAAGGAGTGCAAGTAATATAACATTAGCACTTATTTTTCATTGAAGAATATTACATTTCGTTCGTCCTGATTGCTAACAAAGCACTATCTTATCTGAACTATCTTTTTGCTTTCCAAACTCTATAGCACAAAAGAGATGGACTCTGCTGACTCACTTCTCGTACTCACTAATACAATCGTCATGTTGGGTAAGTTTGTGTCCTTATCCACAATTCAGTGAAATCATTTAAAGAATGTATGTATAAACAGATGTGCATTCAACTTATTAATTGTCGACATCGACACATTCTGTCTAATAATATGCACATGCACTTCCATTTATAGGACACGTCGCAATCGCTCTGAAAGAAACGCCAAAGACTACGGAGTCAGTATTACATTTCTTACAACAAAGGGTCGGTAAAATGCCCCCTGATTTGGATGTCCTTATCATAGACCAACTTGCTTGCATTGTCATTGCCAAGTGTGAGGTAAATGAATAAGATAATTTTTTTAAACTAACACTTTTGAATTTTGATGATGGTGCTCAAAAAGTGTAAAAACATTTTTTTTTAAAGTGGAAGACTTTCTCTGGATCCTATACTTTAAATATTCTCATTTGTGGTACTATTTCTAGACTCATGTGTACGAGGAAGTAATGAAAATGTTCACCATGTTTACAACGGAGTCTAGTTTAGCAGCTTATTCTCAAGTCTACGATGAAAGGAAATATCGACATATGTCACAAGCTGTTATGAATGCATTGGCAAATATCGCTCTGTATCTGGAGGGTGAAGCAGTAATGAAT
This sequence comes from Sminthurinus bimaculatus, assembly GCA_034698285.1. Classification (NCBI taxonomy): domain Eukaryota; kingdom Metazoa; phylum Arthropoda; class Collembola; order Symphypleona; family Katiannidae; genus Sminthurinus; species Sminthurinus bimaculatus. The sequence goes on along the minus strand of JAQIVE010005162.1, from coordinate 11,949 downwards.
GATTTACTCGTGAGGTTACTTGAGTTATTTGTACAACTAGGACTAGAGGGTAAAAGAGTAGCAGAAAAATCGCCTGCTGCAATGAAAGTAAGAATGATTATTAATCTTTCAACAATTTAGTGATCCATTTGTAAATAACTTTATCATTATAACTATTAAACTAAAATGCTACATTTTTTTGGCAAATGTACAATTCAACTCTATATTATGTATTAACTTTGATTTTCCTTGCTTGGTATGAAAAAAGGCATCGGCATCAGCTGGAAATTTAGGAACACTACTGCCAGTTCTTGCACTCCTAATGAGAAGAATTCCCCCTGTAATGGATGTCAAACCTAGACTACACAAATTGTTTCGAGATTTTTGGCTGTACTGTATTATTATGGGCTTTACTTCACCTCAGACGTTGGTATGTTATAAATAAGCTTTTGACTTACAAGTTAGTTTTATTTCAATTTCAAATTTTACTTTCGCTTAGGTTTTTAATGTCGCGAACTTTGACTGGTATTGACTAAAATCATGTTTTCAAATATTTTTTACATAGGAGCAGTCAAATAATACTCTCTGGCCTGGGGAATGGTATGAAGCTGTTCGTGAAATTGCATCCAAAAGTCCCCTTCTTTTGTGTAAAACTAGTTTGAGGTCCGAGTTGAGAGAGCTTCAGTACACTTCAGCTTTACGATCCGATGCAGTTTCGCCTGTGAGTAGACAAATATCTATTCTACAACGTACATTCATCATGCATCTATAAAAGAAGAAAAGTAGTAATATTATTCATTTTTCGTTGGTTTTATTCCGTTTAGGTTGAATTGCAAGAGTTTAAAAATAAGATACTTTCACTCTTGGACAATCCTCCAGAAATATCTCCAATCATCAAAAGCTTACCTTTTCCACAGTGTGCTTACATTTTGTCTGTGTACTGGTTAGAAATGTTGCGAGTGGAGACAGTACCAAAACCTAGTTTTAGAGAAATTTTTGAATATTTATGTGAACCTTCAATTCAAAAGGATAAACTAGGACTGTGGCAGTGTATAGCAAGGTATGTATGTTGAAATTTTTAGGATTTAGATAAAACATAAATTGTGTACCTATTTTGGCAAAAAAACTGAAAATTTAATTCAATAACTATTTAATTACAGCGTTGGAGAGAAAGTTTTTCAAAAGTTTTTGGATGTTATGGACACAAAAGATACAATACAAGATAAGGAGGAAGAACTCGAGGTTCATGCCCAGTTTCTTCTAGTACGGTTTAACCACATTCATAGACAAATTCGAAGAGTAGCCGATAAATTCCTTTCAGGTTTGGTCGATAGGTGAGTCTTAAAATGATATAAAATACTTTTTTGTCGCAAAATAAATTTTTTTAAAGACAAATGTTTTAATGTTATAACAAACTTTTTTTTTGCAGATTCCCACACCTTCTTTGGAGTCGTACTGTTTTACATACTATGTTAGACGTTTTAGAAGTTTTATCTGTTAGCTTAACATTAAATCCCAATGTAAATAATTTACCCTTGGACATACCCAACACACCTTATCGCCTGCAACTCTTGGATAATTTGGAAGCACGAGAGGTACTAGAAAATACATTTTCAGTTAATGATGTGGCTCTTAGCATCATACAGAAACTTTTGTTTGTAAATTGTTTATAAATTCTAGCATTAATTTTTGTTCATTCATCTTCTCTTTTTTACTCAGACTATCGTAAGGGATTATGCGGATAGATGTTCTGGTTTCCTACAAGAGGCATTGAAGTGGGCTCCTCAGGCCACCAGATCTCATCTGCAAGAGTATTTAAATCTTCATAGTACTGAAGCCATGCAACACCATTCAGGTTTAGCATTAGCCACAGAATGTCTTCTTAAATATTCAGGGAAAAATCCTCTTTCTGAACCTCTTCCGGTACGTTTAATATTTAACACTTTAAACTAAATCAAATTTTGACTCGTCTGATTTTTTTGCGTATTTTACATGGATTCTTTTGGTACTATAGGAAATGACTCTCGACAAACGACCCGAATGTACAAAGTCTTCATTAGCAAAATGTATGTCGTCACTTGCCCTGAGAAGTCGTTATATGGGTCAAGTTCAAGGGCTATTACGCGCTGAACCTTTAGATCATATATGTAGTAAGTTGATGAAAATATTATCAGAACATGATGCCGTGAGAAAAAATGTTTCTGATGATCGATTTGAAGATACTCTTTGGACAACTACATCGTTACTCATATCATGTGAAGGTACGTTTTGACTTCTAATTTCAGTATTATAATCCGTGATACACAAATTATTATATTATTATTACAAATAAAAATGTTTTACTAATGACTAATGATGCTATTTTAATGAAACAGGACTAAATAGAGCCCTACTTCACGCTGTTTGTTGGGCTCCAGTTGCAAGATTTACAGAGAAAATCTTAATGACCGCGTGTGAGTGCTGGCAATGGTTGTTGTCTGCAAGGAGGGATTTAACTCTTCCATTCCTACAAGAAATGTTGGGTGCTTGGCAAGTACGTGTATTTTGTTACTAGTTCATTTTACCTTCATTAATACATGTACTATAATAATGAAGTGTTTTTTGTTATTTAAATACTTTAAAAAATAAAATGAATATTGTAAATATATTATTTATTTTTTCTCTGATTGCAGTGCACCGTGGAAAGGAGAATAGGGATATTTGCTCCACTTGTAAGTTCTGACAGTCCTCTAGCAGCGTATGAAGGCTGCAAATTAAAAAATGAGGTTCCACTTGTTGGTCCACATGATATTTGGGTGAATTTTATCTGCGAGCTAGTTGAGAATAATAAGTCATGTAGTGATGATGTTGTTGAGATGTTCATTTATTTGATACATCGGACTTTGCCCATGTCAATCGGAGAAAGAACATATTTGACAAGACATATTCAAGCCATACGGCCTAGATTTCGACTCCTCAGTTGTGCTTTAACACTTCTACAAACAGACTCGATGAGGCATTCTGCTCTGAAAAAGGCTGTAATCCGCGAGAGGATTTATTGTGCTTGTTTTGATTACTTTTGTCAAGAATATGCTTGTCCTACGCAAGATTCTACAATCCTTCGAATGGATCTTCATGCAGTATTAAAATTTTGGCAAATATTACATAACGACAAGAAGTATATACGGCCTTTTAATTTATCTGCTGTTGACAATAAAACTCTACGTTATGCAAGCGCAAGTTTGGTATGAACTTTATAAATGAATATACCTTTTGAAAAGTAATTCTATATGGATAGTGGAATAATGTAAAACTGGCAAACTGACAATGTATAGTAATGATTAACAAGAATTTTTTATATTTCTTTTAATTGTATTTTCTTTAGGTCAAAGAGACACATCCTACTGCTACAGCTAGTGATATCAGATTCGGTGATGGGTGGATGAATACAATGTATCGTCAGTCAAATACAAATCCAGTTCCTTTGCTTAAAAAACGAAAGGAAAAGTATGAAAAGGACTCAGTCAAGGAATACATTCGCAAGAGGAATCTCATTTTAGAATTATTAGCTCAAGAAATAGACATCCTTATGACTTGGCATAATCCATTAAATTCTACTGAATTGACCATCCAAGGAGAAGCCACGATCAATACATGGAGGTTAATGAAATCGTCAGATAAAATGTGGAGAGACTCAGTGAGATTAGCTTGGGATGTGAGCCCAATGATGACGGTATACATGCCAAGGCGTTTGAAATCTCCCGAAAAATCAGTAATAGCTGAGGAAGTCTCAAATCTCATAAGATCGAATCCAGATTGTGTTATGCATTTAGCTGAGGCTCAAATGTATTTAGTCACTACGGATGTTGTTCTAAATGATTCCACTGAGGTTGGTTATCCTTTTTTTTACCAAAGAACTCTTTAAATATACAACGTTTAATTTATAATTTTTTATTAACGTTTTGTAACGATCTGTAAATTCAGTCAACTCATTTTAATTTGTGATGAATATTTTGTCAATTTTAGTTGTCTTCCTTACTCACATGGGCTCCTTGCTCTCCTATACGAGGTTTGTCTTTCTTCAGTCGACAGTTTCCACCCCATCCAATTACAGCTCAGTATGCTGTGCGTTCATTAAATTCCTATCCAGCCGATGCCGTATTGTTTTACATTCCACAACTAGTTCAAGCTCTTCGCCATGATACGGTAGCTGCTCGTTTTACTTTTTCATAAAAACTATTTCCACAACTTTTCTTCCATTCCATTTTCATTAAGCTTGTAATTTGTTTGATTTTAAAAATGCATATTTATTAGTTAAACGTAAAATATTCTATTTGTAGATGGGTTACGTAGCAGAATATATCAAGAAGATTGCTGTAAAATCTCAACTTGTTGCTCATCAACTTATTTGGAATATGCAAACGAATATTTATTTGGATGACGAAGGTCATCAGCGAGATCGTAAGTTACATTATTCCAAAAGCATTAATTTAATATTCTATAATTTCTATAATAAAAGTAACATCGCTTTTCATATCATACATAGAAAATAAAATTACATGTATTGCTTAATTTCTAATAGCAACACTTGGAGATACCCTGGAAAGCCTAATAGGTACAATTTTATCGTCATTATCTGGACGGGCCAAAGAGTTTTATGAGAGAGAATTCGCCTTCTTTGATAAAATCACCAGTATTTCTGGTGCTATCAGAAAGTTTCCAAAGGGACCCGAAAGAAAGAAAGCATGTTTGGAGGAACTCGCGAAAGTTGAAGTTCAACCTGGTTGCTATTTACCTTCCAATCCAGAAGCTCTTGTTGTCGACATTGATGCTAAAAGTGGCACACCAATGCAAAGGTATGCAAATCATTAGTTTTAAAAAATAACAGCTGGCAGAGAAATCGTACTATGTATTTACAACAGATATGGATGTATGTATAATGTGTAACATGATGTAATTTACACACATTTTTTGGTCTGTGCTTAACCTTTGTTATGCATTTCTTCACTTATTCCAGTGCTGCCAAGGCTCCGTTCTTAGCTCGTTTTAAAGTAAGACGAGTTGGAATCAAGGAAGTAGAAGCTATAGGGTTGGGAGAAATTGTTCTACATCAAGATGGAGATAGAACAGTTGCAAATAAAGAATCGTCTTGTGTTAGCTCTAGTATGACTCTTGAAGTATGGCAAGCTGCTATTTTCAAAGTAGGCGACGATGTTCGACAGGATATGCTTGCTCTTCAAGTTATCTCGCTTTTCAAAAATATTTTCGATCAAGTTGGACTCGATTTGTACTTGTTTCCATACCGCGTTGTAGCTACGGCACCAGGAGTAAGTTCGTTTTTATGAAACTACCGTGCTTACTTTGATTTCATATGCGTAGGGCTTTGAGAAAACGTTTTAAAATTTTTACAATTGCAGCTTATTTGTTTTGTCTTGGGATTTGTGATTAATGCAATATTTTGTTTTCATAATTTGGGTAGAATGGAGTTATCGAATGTGTGCCGAATGCAAAATCAAGAGATCAATTGGGACGGCAAACTGATGTAGGGCTGTATGAATATTTTTTGAAACAATATGGAGATGAGGATACTAAAGCCTTTCAAGATGCCAGGCGAAATTTCATAAAGTCTATGGCCGCATACAGTGTTATTGGTTTTCTCCTTCAAATTAAAGATCGGCATAATGGAAATATAATGATTGACGGCGAGGGCAATATTATCCATATCGGTACGACTACAATTATTTTTTTATTTAGATTATGTTGAATGTTTGTCGGCATACCTTCGGTTTGAAGTTTTTAAATTGAAGTTGTGCATGAAGTTTTTTTAAATTTGATAGACATTACAAAAGAGAGTTTGTACATTTTTTGCTTGATTTTTTTTTTTTAGATTTTGGATTCATGTTTGAGAGTTCTCCTGGTGGAAATTTGGGTTTTGAGCCAGACATCAAGTTGACAGAAGAAATGGTCATGGTGATGGGTGGTAAAATGGAAGCGCCTCCATTCCGTTGGTTTATGCATCTTTGTGTTCATGCTTATTTGGCTGTCAGGTAAATTTATTCCATTCTTCAGTGAATTTCGACAAATGCAACAAAATGCTCATATGACCTGATTGACTAACATAACAATGCTGAAAAATCATATCAATAATGTTCTTTTCCTTTTATTTTTGTTGTCCAGACCATACTGTGAGTCCGTTGTCTCTCTAGTATCGTTAATGTTGGATACCGGACTTCCTTGCTTTAGAGGCCAGACTATTCGTTTGCTTCGAGCTCGATTCTGCCCTCAACATAGTGAGCGAGAAGCTGCAGCATACATGATGGGTGTAATCAATAGTTCATTCCTTTCGATTCGTACGAAGACTTACGATATGATACAATTTTATCAAAATCAAATTCCATACTAATTATTTGTCGTATTTCGAAAAATCGTGTACATAAAATATTCAATTTGAAACATTCGAAAATCGGTCATGTACATTTTATCTGATATTAGTATTTTATCCCATTTTGTCGTACAAATAATGATTATATTGTATTGTGTATATATAAGCATGCTGGCCATTGTTTAAAACAGAAATTTTTTGGTGTACAAAAAATTGAGATAAAATAACTATATTAATCTATACGTAATACGGAATATGCATCCTTATTAGCGCTAGTTGTTGAAATTTTGGATGCATAGTTTAGAATTAATGTTGAATAGTATTACTATGCATAAGTAAATTATAATGTATATAATAAGTACCTATTTCCTCGATAATAATGATAATGATAAAATTATGGATGAGTTTTTCATGTGCTGAAGACATATGTTTACTAATTCTAAAGATTGAGTGACAACAGTAGTATAAAAACAAAAAATAGGCATGTTGCAGTTTAAATATTATCAGTGTTGTAGTAAATTGTCTAAATAGTGTAACTAGAAACTCTATAAGACTATAGTTCTTGTTCTTTTTTTAGAAAAGAGAGTATTGAAATATTAAATATTAAATATTAAAATCTTGTCTTATTACCTGTGATTTTATAAGTAAGCTGTTAAAACTATAATATTATATAAATGAGTAATAATGTCAGTGTTATGATTACCGTTTCCTCTCCGTTGACCTTGTAGTACAGGGTAAATATTACAACATTATCAATTTATCTTTAAAACATTTATGTACTTATGCTATAAAAAGAAGTCGAAACAAATTAAACTGTTCCCTGCAAAGAATTACCAGCAATATTAATAGTCAATTTCAAAGGTTAGTAGAATCAAATTATGACTAATAAATAACTACTATGATAAAAATACCTAATGCTCTTACAATCTTCAAAAATGTTACGATATCGTTAAAGAAATATTATGTGTATGTATTATGAAAATTCTATTTCTCGAAACGTTTAATTAAATAATGGAGACGACAGATTCCAGTGTACCGTTGCAATAATTTCTAAATTCTAAATACGTTGACTTAGAAAATGAAAACAGTGATTGAACTCTGTAAGAACATTATTATCCTCGACATCAATAAGAAATATTATACTTGAAGTGAGAAATCGGGTATTGCAACTTAATCAGTATGATGTAAAATATAATATAATATGGAATGTACGTATTCCAGATATTGTATGTATCTGTATCTATATAGGAGGAACTATATACGCTGGTGTATTGAAAATAAAACCGTAGTGCACGATTACAAATACAATACTGATGATTTTATTTGTTGAAAAAGCAAAACAAATGTATTTTCTCTCGTAATAAGTACATACTATATAATGAGAAATCATAGTCATTTTTTAGTTCACCCTCGAAAACTCAAGCACTAATTAACAATAAGTAACAGTTTTAATGTGTTTTATTCAACAAAAACAGGACGATACTTTTTGAGAAAACAAAAATCAGAACATTTACATCGTAGATAATAATAACAAGATAACGCGTTGTTTTTCAAGTTTGCGATTAAGGGTTACGTTGAATTCCTTTAGCTGCATGTTGCATAATGAAATGAAAGACGTAAGTACACATGCATTCACAATCCGTATATAAATATATTTTACGAAACATTATACGCTGACACTTTCTTAAAGCCTCTCTCATTTTCACCAAGTATGAAAGCACCGGTACATCACCATAAAATATTCCACAGATTTCTGATTTTAAGTATAGGAATATACATATTACGCGGACGCCTAACAAATTAAGTATCCTACACATCATGTGTTTTATTTTACATTATTTTAGTTTGTTCATCTTTGTTCAGCTTCCCCCATTGTGTATCTTACTTTTACCATTATTTTCTGGGAAAAAGGGATCTTTCTCAGGTGCAGTCGACGTTAAATTCATTGGTGACAAGAGTTTTTGGGAAATTTCTTTCATTTCCTTGTCGTTTCTGACGGGTGGTGGAGCAGCCCATGGCTGAAGTTCACAGGAACCAAACAAAAGATAGACAATTCCTCCAAACATGTTGATTCCTGCCGCTACATAGAACACAATTAGCCATTCTTCCCTGGTTCCATTTGGTGTCATATATGAGACAAATGCAGGACAGAGGAATCCAGTTAAAACTCCAAATGTGTTAGCAACTCCTGTCAATATGCCTGCATAGCGTGGAGCTAAGTCAAACACCTGCAGAAAAATAGACACACACATGCAATATAGAGCAGAATATTTAAAAATATGGTAAATTAAAGTGTGTAAGTAATACTTCGTGAGAGCTGCAGATGCAAAAATACAATACGGAGAAAGTTCTTCCAATGGTTACACGGAGGAAAAACGCTTACACTAAATAGATAGCCACCCATCATCGAGAACTCAATGAAAGCCTGCCCAAAGGAAATTGCAAGAATTCCACCGAGAATTCGTGTACAGGTCAAAAACACAACAGCCAAAAGGGAAAGGCTGGGAAAGACGGACCCTGTTAAGTATAATATGCATGTCCATTATACTCATATATGAGTAAAACTAATATGCTTCATATTTTAAGTACCAATTTCTAAGAAAAAAATTTACTTGCCAGTGCGGCTTCATATTTATACGTATAATATCGTCACAAAAAAAAAAAAGTAATACATTTTCCATCGCAGTTCTTACCGAGGGTATTGAAGGCTTTACGAAGGTTCGTGAGACTGCACCAGTTTTTCGCTCGGCAGAAGTCGAAAAATCTGCCAACCAGCATGTGCAAAATCAGCATCCCCAAGTACGGTAAGCATGAGTAGAGACCATTCTAAAAAAAATAATCCAAAATGACGTCATTCCAGTACTCAGTACACACTGGCTAGACCATCACACTACAGACATCATATTACATGGGGGTGTACCATCATGCAGTCAAACTTAATTATTGAAAAAAGTGTTCATAGTCTATTGTTATTGTTCATGGCCAAGGTTTACAATAAGCGTCTGTCATGTTATTTAATAATGTACGCTTGGTGTGCATCAAATAAATGTTTGTTCTATATGATAAATACTATAATTGTAATGATATTTAAGTACATACACTGCTGACGTTCATGTTCAATACTTCTTTCTGAAAATCATAGACGGAAAAACGAGTACAAGAAAATTATTATTATTTATCCAAATGGTTGTATTTTTAATCGAATTAAAAATGAAATAAATCAGCAATTTTCTCACCATAAACATAGGTAGGTACATAGTCAGTGTCTGAAAAGCCCACAACGTACAAAAGTGAGCTATGTGGACGACATTCACGGGCAGTGAAAATGCAATTTTGAGCCACGGAATTTTGGGCTTCTGTAATGTGCCGGAGAATTTGTGGAAATTAATTAGTGACACAAAATGGAAAGAGTTCGTTACCAGTAAGGTAATAAACGGTAAGTACGTATATATAAGTATGTATGTATCTTACATTTTTCGCCGAGTTGTGTTGCACTGATCGATTCTTTTGTAAAAATGCTAATTCCTCAGGGGAAATACGAGGATGGTCTTCGGGCCAATCATAAAGCAGGAAATATACTGCCACACACCACAGAAGACCCAGGGTACCTAATAAAAATATACAAAATATAAGCTATTTTTTGTAGCATTCTCCATTAGAAATGCATGTACGCTGTACAGTACACAGTACACAGCCATTTTTGAACTCGGTAAAGACGACATTTTTTCTATTTTGTAATGTACTTTTATTAGCATTGTTTCTGTCATGTTACGCGATTTATACCTGAGAGATAGAATATGTATTCCCATCCCGCAGTTTCGCACATCAGGGCACTTAGCGGAAAAGTTAATGCGAGACCGAATGAGAATCCGCCATATGCAATGCCCATCAAAAATGCTCTCTCCCTGGGATCTGACCAACGAACGCTGATTACTGAAATAGAAACATAAGGATTACTAAACTGGAACCACATAATATAGCGTTTGGTAGAAAAATTGAGACGATTTTTAGACTTCGTATGCCATATTTTATCTCACCTGAAATACAAGGTAGAGCTGCTCCCTTGAAAGTTCAAAAGTATTTTTAAAATAAGCTTAAAATCTTAATGACTTTTCATAAACGATAAAAAACTAAATCTTAAAATAAATATGGTCCATTCTAAATGCAAGTAGGATGTAAATTCTTACATGTGAAAACCCTTGCAGCAAACGGAGGCCGAATAAATATTCTGGTCCCAGGTTTGCGAACAGCGGATTAAGAAGAGTGATCACTGAAAATATTATTGAAGTGCTTAGAAACGCTTTTTTTCCTCCAAAGCTGTCCGAGATCCAGCCACCAATTATCTTTAATACAAACAAAAATTCATAAAATACACTCAAATATTCATGTGCGTATTCCGTACAGATTAAAAAGTAAAAGCATCAGGCATCAACGTACGGTAGTACATATTTATAACCACGGATATTGATTATCATGAGTTGAGAAGCTCTCTGCGTGTAAATGCACACATTTTTTTGTATACAAAGGTATAGCTATGACCATACAGTGATGCATAATATTAGAAATGTAAACAAGAGCATGGTTCCTGGATTTATTCATTTAATACTGCAGTTTTCAGCCTCGTTTGGCACCAGAATGCATAACATCAACTTAACTTAAACTTTGCTCTTGACTTCTTGGTTCTTGGAGACCAGCCAGACGGGCCGTGGTCTAAAAGCACACGCAAGTGTCAAAATAGAGTATAGACGGCAGAATCACGGGTGTGTGGTTACATTATTACAGCTACATACAATATAATTTTGGCCCTGTCATCATAAGAATAGAAATAGTAATTGGCATGTCTCTGTCCATAATACTATTGAGTTTGCATTTTGAAAGTTAAAAGTTAAAATTTAGAATTATCAACATGTATTTTTATAGGATATCAAATATCAAGTACTTTCCCCGCTTAAATACACACTTGTGGTACATCCCAGTGCAAAAATGAATGCAACATTGTCGCCTTTAAAGATGTGTTACGCGTTACGCATGCTTTTTTTCGAATGAGGCCAATAGATCAATTTCTAACCAGATGTTGCAACTTACATGATATACGATAACAATAAAAATGAAAAGGCGACGTATTCGTAAAACACTACGCGTTTGCAATTAAAACATAAAGAATATGTATTTAGAGTGACAAACATACATACTAATAGTATGTTACATATTACATATTATACAGCATTAAATACCTGAGTGAAGACAAATCCATAGTAAAATGATCCAAGAATCGCACCTTGTGTGTCCTTCGACCACTCGAATTGCCCCTGTAAGTAAGGAAGTAAGCAGTTGTTATACAACATATGTATTGTAAATAGTATTTAGCCAGCTCATACCTGTATTTACGAAATACACGTGTCACCTGAGTATGTACATTGTACATGTATATATATGTTGTCGTGATCTATACAGCACTATGTCGTGTGCAGAGCATAAATAAAAATAACTTTTGTCATCTTCAATCGTAATATATGACCGTTTCGTAACTACCTACCCTAGTAGAACAGGAGTCTGGTTTTGGTTTGGCTTCAGTCTGGCAAGTATGGTTTGGCTCTGGCTTTGGAAGC
>JAQIVE010005161.1:0-13332 GCA_034698285.1 Sminthurinus bimaculatus | reverse complement strand
TACTGACTTGCCCCGACCTGACCTGACCTGCCCCGACCATTGAACTTTTTAAATTCACCAGTGAATTTTTCAAAACCCCGGGGATTTTTTAAAATTTCCAAATTTTCCATATTCACTGTAACATATACACTAAACCAAAGTATTGAGTTTCCTCCAATTCCAATGCAAACGACTTTCACCGTCAATATGACAAGTCCAACAAACTTTTTACTCAACTCAATTAAATTAAATTGGAAACATGATATTCTAAAGTTTTCCCTGTATTCCATTTTCATTTCTGTGACGATCGCCGACCCTCAATCCACACCCGCATCAAAGATTGTGAAAACAACAAAGCCGTTCGACGAAAATGCTTCATTTTCTATCTGTAATTGTTTACTCTAGTCATACATAATGACATCAGAGGAACCAATACAATACCAGGCAGAGAATACAGACGGAAGATAATTTAGTTTTCAGTTTCCAACAACGTGACGACCTGTTTTTCTAATAACAATACAGTACCAACATATTGTTGAAAACTGCAGCAAATCAAAACGCAGAATAATAATAAATAATGATAATAAAAGAAAAGTTTTTCCTGGAGCTGCTGACAAAGGTCAAGAATCAAGACACTGGGATCTGTATTAAAGTTTAGCATTTTATTCCCTCCCTTTTTTCCTCATTCATGACAGTCAGACCAGATCAAGACGAGCATGTATATCTTATTATACTAATTATTATAATATTTTTAACCCTTAGAAAAAAATCTGGTCTCGAGATTTGATGAAATTTTGACAAGCATTTGGTCGAAAATCTCATCAACTTTGATCAACTTTTCATGAAATTTTGGTATAAAACTATCAAAATCTCATGAGATCATTATCGGTCAATATTTTTTGTTGGCATGGTAAATGTTTAGTAGGATTTTGATGGGATAGTGACGAAATGATATTGCGTGCACACCAAAATCTTATCAAAATTTGATCAATGATGTGAATTTGGAACCAGATGCACATCAAGTCAATCTCATCAAATCTCATCAACTTTTGATCAAAAAATACCAAATTTTTTTTAAGGGAAGTAATGTATATATTAGGTTATTACATACGACCCTTAGAAAAAAATCTTGCCAAAAAATCTCATAAGATTTTGACACGATTTTGGTCGAAAATCTTATCAACTTTGATCAAATTTTGATAAGATGTTCATGAATTGTCATGGAAATCGTGTCAAAATCTCATCATCTATTGTCAATCTTATCAAATCTCATAAAAATTTCATGAGATTTGATACGATTTTATTTAAAGGGGATGCAAGTGCATTGATTTTTTTCTTTATTATTGCTTGTAACACCAATGCCCACAAACAGTAACTCACGACAACAATTCTATTTAATTAATCCTCTTTTCCCAAGTTTGTACCTCCATCTGAGTAATTATCGTTTGAGGAAAATGGAACGTTTTATGTATATAGAAAGAGAAATATTACATACATGCAGTTTTCGTTATAATAAGCTTCGAACTTCATGACTAGACTCATTTATATTTGTTCCGTCATCTTTACTGACTGATATGATTGACAAAATTTTGATATTTCATATTTTAGCTCTGAAGGAGAGATACGAAAAAATATCTATAGATAAATAAAAGCATGTATTATGGAGAATGGAGGATAGTTCTAAAATTCAAAAATCGATCCGGAGCTCAATTTAAAAACAATTCATGACATTACTAACACACACATTATATGCGTACATACTGATTATTTTCTGCATATATAAAAGGTTTTATGCATATATTTAGAAATGTTTTTCCTCTTCACATGTTGGCACGTAGACCATGGACTGTATTATATGCATACCTCATCAACATACATCCCACCCTACACCCTACACTTGATTTTTAAAATTAATGCGAGACTTATAAAAAACATTGCCTTTATAAAGTTAATAAAGTGCGAAAAAACAGACTGGCGATTGAATACTTTTTTAACTAAAGTGAAATAATAATCCTGCTGACTTAAAAGACAGCAGGATTTATCGTCATGTTGATATTGATATCACATCGTAAATTCTTTATAAATAATTTACCATCAATATCTTTATAATATATCTGAGTAATGAATGGATTACACTCACATAATTTATAGGCCTATATTTGACTTTGAAACAAAAAATGCTTCGACATCAAAGAAATTCTACTTTAAATTGAAACATACATCCACGCTCATACTTAGATACATTTACAGAGATAGAAAGAGAGAGAGAGAGAGAGAGAAAAAAGTAGAAACCACGTCACAACACCAATGCAACAAAAACACGTGCGCCTTGATCAGAAAGGATTTTCTTTAATTCCACTGACTTTCCTCCTCACAAACTGTATTTACAATATGTATTACAATAATTTCGATGGACTGTGATGCCCCAAAATATTGAAAATAAAATTCAACATTAAAGTGATTAAAGGAGTAGGGCCTTCGTAAAATGTTGAAAATTTTAACATTAGGTAATACATATATGAAGACACTCTTTAAAAAAACATAAATGTTTCAAAGTATAAATTTAATTGATCTTTCTGACAATCAAAATTCATGTTCGACATTCTACGGAAGGAAAATTGTGTCGTCTTCAACATCTCATACGCTCCGCCTAGTGTTTTTTCTACCGCAGCATTTATGGAACGGAGTCGGAAGCATGTGAACTAATAGATGTACAGAAATTGCATTCGAAAATTTTGGACACACATCTGTGCGCTCTTAGGTTGGTATTGTTACACTTTGTATAAGGAAGGCGAAAGAATGTATACCAATGATACTTATAAAATATTTTTGTTTGAACGATAGACACAAGCAACAAATGAAAAATAAATACAACTTGAAACCACAGTATGTTGTCCCACTAGCGTTAAATTTAGGAGTCCTTGAGAGAACCCAGTTTTCCCTTGCTTTCATTCTATCCTCCTTCTTCTACTTCATGTTCCACTTCTATTTACTTCTGATTCTACTTCAATTTTTCTACTTTACATTACCATTATATTGCAAGTACTTACTATTAAGTGTGCATATACACAGTATTTTTCTTCTTGCGCCTTGCTTCGCATTTCCTTTTCATAGTTTTTTTTACTGAGATTTAGAGGTAGTCGGTACAGCTAAAATATCGTCCGCTGCATCTACCTACATACATCTCTATCTGAAAGAATTCAATGTCTCCCTTTATTCTATATGCAAATAAATAATAGATACTAGATAGATATATTTTTGAAACGCAAAACGCACATATAGCGTAAAATTATATACACACAATATTGAATGCTCGAAATGTACACCATGCGTCTACTTTGTTCAATATTTTCTTGAAGTCAGTTAACTTCCCAATTCAAATGCAATGCTACTTACCAGTTAATATTATGGTCCTATCTAGTTGCACTTCCCAATGTAGGAAAGGGCCTTTCTTTTATCTTTATATAAATTTGTACAGACGAACAACAGAGGGAAAATGTCTGAAGCAATTGGCAAAGGGGGTTCGATTACACAACAACATGCATTTTACATGGTTAAATGTGGGGCAGTGTGAATAAATAGCGTCACTCTTCCTTCTTTTTGCGTATCCTTGCATATTTTCTATAAAAAATTGTGCTTAATATATCTGCTGAATGGAGCTATACCAAGTTTCCAAATAAGATTATATCATGCTTTGCTCCGATACATTTAGTAAGTACCAAGAAAGTGAGTGACAATCGATTAGCACTCTACTAAACATCTTACCACAACCTTTACTTGTGAGAGACACCCAATCAAAAAACGTAACTTTGAATCCACACATGCATGACATATTATTTTGACAATAGATAAGTATAGGGGGAAAACAAAAATGAAGAGGATCAAGCATTAAATACCTATATGGCTCGGTTCAAAAATGACGACAACTCGAAAAATGTAAAAGCCTGCCCTTAAAACATCAGATACGTATGTACTTATATGTACCGCCGTAGTCGTGGACTTCATCATCTTTTTATAGTGTCTTACATTTTATTCCTATATACGTCTGCTTGTGTATGTTTTCAATTGGAGAAGGAACTCTACATAAATATCTATCCATACTTTTCAGCTACTGTAAAATGAATTCAGAACCTTCGACTCGTACCTATAAGCGCACATCATTCACAAACTAAATTGATGCACAAAGTACGTTCCAAGGCTAAGTCCAATGCACAGATATAGATATTGGGTATATTTTTGTGCATTGTATGTGAATGACGACGATGACGGCGACGATATAAGCAATGACAAATGAACTAGTAGTGAACAAAAATGAATGCCAAATGCAACGTATGTGAGATGAGAAAAATCTTCGTACAAATTGACTAATCTCATTCATATAAAGTAGGAGGAGGATAAGACCATAATCGACAGTCTACATTTAATAGGAGAAATGATACATCTCTCCTTGTGTAGATTTCCGCAGAAAATCATCATGTTGTCTACTCTCCGGTCTATACACATTTGGTTCTGTCATCTCGAAAATTTTTGAGCGAGAGACAATTCTTCTCGCACCACACGGCCAAGAAAATATTTTATAATATATTCGGCCACATTTCCTTTTCTCTAGAATCATATACATATTATTTTTTTAAACGTTCGAAATCAAATAATTGATAATTTGACGCATAATATTACTGTATACATTACTATACTTCGTAAAATACAATATTATTAGGATGGAGTACCTGTACACATAGTTAAAAAATAGTATGTAAATCGGACTATTTTTAAAGCTATAAATTTAGTTTAATTTTTTATTTTATAAAAAAAACGACACTTCTAGACGTGTTGTTTAGAAAGTAAAAGAAAATCTATTGAACTCTTTATAATAAGGTCGATATCGTTCACATAGCTAAATAATGGACAAAGAAGGAGAAAACCATAGCGAAAGCTACGGAAGTCAAAGAAATGAAACGTTTGTCCTTTGTTTCTCACCGCATTTTCCCGTATTTTTTGACACATATTGCACTTGGAAGTCAGGCATACACAACAAAATAAATTGAAATTCGTACTTAAAAACAAATGCATCATGATGGGATGGGTAAAGTTGATCATTTTTCTTCCTCCTCCGTCTATTACCATGTGCATGTGCGGTGCGCATCCTTTTACCCACAGTGCAATGTGTTGCATGTACGTTGAATGGAAATTAAGGCTATATAAATACATAAACTATAAGCGTTTTCTCTGTCTATCTATTGTCAGTCAACACCACCGCAATACTCTATTAGTGCAATGTAACAATGGCTAGACCGAACCACACCATGGATGGAATATTTTATTTATACCACAGATGTATTTATATTCATGTTGATTCATATGCACTATCTGGTATTTGGCTTGCTCCAACTTTGCATTTGAACTTGTGGTTCCATATTCACCCAGGAAAACCGCTATGACAACTCTAACTGCCTTGAGTATTGAATGAAAAATGAGAAAATTGAAATGCAATTTGAGTATCGTGTATCGTTCAATCGTCACCGGTCACCGATGCTATTTACATTATAACTATTATAGAAGAAAATTGCACAATTCGGACAGCTGGCGTTAAAAGTTATGAACAATTGTACTAAATTAGACCTAATGGTACTGAGTTTTCCTCTAGTAAAAGACTTCCCAGGCCTTCCTTTAAATTTGTATGTGTCTATTTACCACAAAACTAAAATTTTCCTTTCTTCGCCCGAATTCTATAGTACAATAAAAACGACTAAATTTCCATTTCCTCACAAAATTTTAGTGTTCATTGTCTATACATCCTGCGCTCCACAGTCTCCTTCACATGTATGCAAATACATGCAGGAGACTGTGGAGACATGGAGGATAGGAGTAAACTTTAAGCTAATGCAGCAGGATGGATAAGGTGTAACTTGAAAAATCGAAATGCCACATCGCAATGTCCATGTTTTATACTTACTGTACTGTACTAATATTTACAGCAAGGACCTGCCGTAGTAAAAATCAATGATATTTAATTGACAGCTGTAAGAGTACAACAAACAACAAAAAGAAATACCTAATAACACCGAAAAAAATGCACAATTAAATCATGACAAAACTTCCTAAATCACCAGCATCATCAAAAGATAACAATACAAAACGCAATATTATGATAACGCCTTGGAACTTGACTTTGGCTTCAAAATAGCAAAAATGTTTATTAAATCATGCCATCGTCATTTTAAGGTTTGTAGCCAGATATAATATCTTCTAACAGATCTAGCAGCAGCAAAAGATGTACAATTGTTTCTTCCTGATAATTATTATTGACAAGTAAATTTAACGAGGATAATGGAATTCAGACTATACTTGTTCTACTATTTCCCAGGCATTTAACCACGGTCTACGAAAGGAAAATTGAGGGTCAGATAAAAATACCTTTGTATATAAAAATACCACAACAACGAAGAGAACCCAGAATCTAAATATTACAAATGACATAATATATCTAGTCTTGTTTACAACCAAATGAAATAAAATAAATGCTACAAGCCACACAGCCAATATTACTTCTATCATTACATCTTGATAAACTTCGAGTCGAAAAACGCTTTAGAGTATCATATGGAATAAATTTGATGGCCAATGAAAATTTTAATCGTTGACTTTTGAAATTTTAAAAAGTCGAGAAAGAAAGAATATTATGCGGGAACTATATAAAAAATCACATATTCCTCCAACTACTGCTTAACAAAAAGCCGACAATTTAAATTTTACTAATATTTCCATACAATACGATGTCATTTTTTATGACTTATGGCCTGTGCAGCAGTTTGTATTCTTGTATAATATATCAGGGGTAGGCACCAATAATAATACCTATTTTTAATAGTTAATATGTCACAGTGAAAAAATATTTCATCCCTCCAATTTATCGGCTTTCCTTTTTATTTTTTGTTGACGAGTGAAGAACAGTCAAGAACAAAATTTACAAACTATGCCTATATGTATTTACTGTATGGGTTTCTCTCAATGAGTGAATGCGAAATGCAAGCCAACGTTTTAAACAGCATGATACTGACTGTGTGATGTGAATATCGTCTTAATTTATTTTCGTTTTATTTTTTTATCGGTGAACATTTTACGAGCTTACGTTTCACATATATATGAATGTAAAAACAGTAAAACATGTATTTCATTACAGATAGTGTATAGACACGTTAACCAGCAACTACAGCAGCATTTTTATACTGTATGAAGCTCCGTGTAAAATCGTATACTTTATACAATGAGTGGCTGATGGGCTAACGACGAGACGGCGAAGAATACCCGGTGCAGAATAACTCCACTACTTACTCCTAGTACTGTTCACTTTAGAGGGCTCATATGCACGCAAAATAAAAGAGAAATAAAACCAACTTGAACTCCACCAATAAACAATTTCATGAATTTTCCATACTTACTCTAACCAGGCGAATCCAATGCAACAAGAGTTTAAACATAGACTGGAAAGTAAAATTTCACTAAGAACGCTTTCATCTCTGTTACCTACATAAAGCCAATTAATATGCTCTACAATTCACTAATCATAGTAAAAACTTCTGGCTATAAGATCTATACAAACAAAATGAAAACTCTTATTTTCCTGAACTCGATATTTTATCTTTTCCATTAGCCAACATTTTCCTATCTACAGATTTCTAAGCCTGAATTAAAACTTCATGAACTCTCTTCTATTCCCTTTTCATTTATGCGTTTTAAATAGGCAGCAGATTGTTAGGTATAAAAAAATTAAAAAGGGAAACTTAAAAAAGGAAATTTTTTATTTTCGTTACTAGTTTCGCCCATATCAAGCAAGTTGCTTTAACGTGAGTTTCATGGGATTTATGTACAATTATTTCCTTTTTTTTCTGAATTTCAGAAAATAATATAAATATTTCAAGTGAACAAATTCAATAAATGAATGAATGAATTGGAAAGGGCATGATGCAAATAATTATAAAATAAAACTTTAAGATACATAAAGTATGCACAACAAATTTTTACACATTGCAGGTATGTCGCGCACTTCTTGATGCTTTGTCTTTGTCATACCAAACTTGAAAATTTGATAGATAAATTGCTTTATTACCTTTCGTTTGTGCTCGAACTTGGCCTTAAATTCAACGAACATAGTGTCCCACCGGTTCGTATCTTCGTGATGTTTATCTTTAAAGACCTGGAGATAATTTCGCCAATTAGCTGAGTCGAATCCCCAGTGTACTGTTTGATTTTCGGTCCGATGGTGTGAGTGAGCCACGAACCGGGAAGGTGGAAATAAGCCATGACAATCCACACATCTACAATAGAAAAGGAAAGCAAAAAAAATAATTCAAGTTCAAAATCAATATTGATATTATTGCCACTGAAAATTGCATGTATACACTTGTATCAACTTAGTATACGATTGATGAGCAATTAACACCGGAAAGTTAGTCACAAAAAATAGGATTAACGTTTTCTGCAATTTTCCTTACCCCTACTTTACAATTAGATGTAATGGTATGACTGTAGTGAAGACTCAAAAATCTCTTTGTGAATTGTAAATTATAAGAACCTCATGTGCTTGCTCGTGAAACGATATAAAAAAGCAAACGTTCTTTCATCTTTGAAAACTGAAAGAGATGTCATAGAGAGTTATCCTGTACCTCATAACATTTTCATTAAACCCGAAATCTAGTGTGTCCGTACAAAAATAAATGTCACAATAACATGTAAGATCGTTAATCTGGCAAGCGCTTAAACGTGGATAATCATAGAATACAATGTAAATCACATGTGACTCTATGACAATCTCAATCTAAACGTTTTAGCCAGTTTAACCCGGACTGTATTATGTAATACTAAAAGCCTAATTTGCATAACCACTTTTGGTATAACATTGAAAAAAATTGCATTGCTTCTTGATAATATATACGTACGCGCAGGAGGAGTGCACATCTTATGCACCCTATTCACTTTTAGTTAAATATAGACAAACGGCCATGACTTCTCCTGCATCTTGTTTTGCCACACCAAATGACTGAAATTTTGAAGTCTCTATTTTTACTCGAATTCGATTCTTTGCTTCTATTTCCTCCATGTACTCTGTAACGTTGTGCATCTTGATACTTTTTTTGTGCTTCCTGTTGCCTATCCTTGCACACACCCAAGTGTAGTGAATTAAATTTTGCGAGGAATTTATTTGCAGTGAACGATACAATTCTTTTTATTCTTCTTCATGCCTCGCCGTCCCCTAGTTATGTGGTAGACTAATAAAAAACTATAGCATGCTACACATATTACACACCAACCGTATGCGTACATACACAACTGTATAATACTTTCATGATCGCATCTGGAACCAATTTTTAATAAGCATTAGGCATTTTACACTAAAATGATACAAAGACAATGAGTTTTTACCCTACTAATCTGGACGGATCTGTCCGTCTGTCTGTTAACCCGTATGTGCATTGAAAACCCATATGACTATTCAGGAAGCGATATAAAACTGTACTTTGTCACGGTTTGGATTTCCATTCACTAATTATTTTACTTGTTCTATGATAAACGATACGATGCATTTATTAGCATAATACACTTAGAATATAATCAATGATGAAATCAATGAATATGGCATATTTTACTCCTGATTATGTTTATACATACTGCTTTTGGTACATCATTTTACTCACGATCCGTTTGTGCACCTCTTGAAAGAAAACATTGTATAACCACGTCACCGCCATCAGCCTTTCCCCAACCTTCCCTTGCTTTTCCAGTTAGGTAAACTGCTCGAGTTTGAGTTTTTATGCTCGCAAACGAAACCGAGTAAAAAAACTCATTTCAGAGTTTTTTTACTCAGAAATCCGAGCATGAAAACTCAATGATTTTTATCTCATTGAAAAAATAGTATTAATATACATATTTTTTACTCAATGACATAAAAATCATTGAGTTTTCATACTCGGTTTCATTTGCGAGCATAAAAACTCAAACTCGAGCAGTTTCCCTAACTGTTTTCCTATTGTCTGCTCCCCCTCCGCATCTTCCATTGAGGTTATGAACAAGTAACATCAGCATCACATTAAATCTGTCTAGTGTTTCGCCATTCTTTCATTGTCTCTCTCACTCCCTACTTACCTGCTTGTATTTACTACTGGATCCGTGCATACTGCATACATGCCATGTAGCACATAACCTATTCTTTATACTCTGTCTCTAGTCAATCCTTAATAGAAAAAAAAGTCTGACTACTTTAAACCAACAAAGCAAGAAGTCAGTCACATTAACTCTTTTCTCCCACCATGGCAATAACAATAGTAATTTAAGTTTGACAGTGTATTCTACATTTAAAGTGTCTATCGCCGAGCCACGTCACGAACTTCAGTCAACAACTCTATTCACAATAATTATGCAGAATATATGTATGCCTGTGTCGTCTCTACAGTTTTTGCAGACTTTAATGTCTATACAACATCATTTCATATTATTGTACTGCATGCGTAGATGCATATATGAGGTAAATTTGACTGGACAACTCTACTGTTCAAGTCATTGTCCAATGTAATTACACATGCAACACCAGGATCACATGTAACGTATTCCAGCTTTCTGAGGGACTAATAATTGCTGAATAGTAGTAGTATTAATAAATAATAGTGGCAGTATTCCTATCGAAACAATAGCTATGGATATACTAACCATAATGATAATTCAGTGATAAAAAAGTTCGCATCGAGAGGAAAATTCCTCATGAACGTTTTGCTACACGCACAAGTCATGACTAATTATGACTATACAGATGTTTTCCCCCAGAATTACAAAACACGCTATACATTTTCAGAGATGTTCATACATGAAAAAGAGTCCAAGTCGGTAAAATACCACGTTAGAGTTTTCACCGTTCAATAAGGCAATTCATCGAATTTTTATTAGTTTTCAAATTTCAATGATGATTAAATTTATCTTAAGCTCGTTAGTTTTTGTTTGACACATATTTTATAGAGACATTCGTATGTATAGTGGGAAACGTTAAAGACAATTGTCGCCACTTATGCAAATTTTCGTCCTACTAATAGACTGAAAGAAGGCGACAGGAGGAGATGACGACTACGACAATTTTGCTGACTATTTAGAAATATACTATTATGCATTGATGGGTCTGATAACTTGGATAATGTTGTTGATATTGTGCTTCACAATATAATTGTAAGTTGGCATCGCTCACAGCAACGCTGTACTTAATTTTGATTCAACATTTTGCTAGAGTACTCAATGAATACACAGCTCAATTTTTGTGGAAACAGAAAATGATTTGTACATTACATCATGATTGAATTCGATTTTTTTTCATTTTTCAACCTACAGTACATTGCATTGAATTGTGGTGTACATTGGGAAATGTACTGGCAATACTTGTAATTTGCATCATGACATACATACTTAGCTCGTCTTCAAACCCTAGTATTTGCAATAGGACGGGACTTTTCTCGGGTATTAGATAATGTGTGACGAATCATCAGTCGACGAACTAACTGACTTAATACGTGAATAAAAAATCCAAAAGGCCGACTGAGCACAGGCTAATGAGCAATGAGCAGCGCAGTGCTGTTCTGAGCTAGTTAATGACGTGACAAAGATATTTCAGTCTAGACTGTGGTTGCAGTATACTGTATACGTCAAAACACCGTGATATATTATGCATTGATGGTGTTGACAAAACCACACATGTTAGATTATTTACTTCTAAACTCGACTAAATTCGTTTCAAAATAGAAGGAAGCGAAAAACAATTGTTCTTTAATAATCATATAATTGATATGATGTACATAAATAACTCTAGTCAATTACTTATTTACTGAGGGCTGCAAGATGACAGCATTCGGAAAATATTTGTAACAAAGGTACACGGGAAATGAAATGTTCAGTTCATTTTCGTTTAAATATCTACAAGAAAAAAAGAAGTATGTGTACATAGATTTCGGCATAAACGGAAGCCAGCTGTAGTCTGAATGCTACATCCAGGTGAGGTTTTTGTACCAGAAATCCTTTTAACTGACAATTGATGCTTCAAAAACATGTACATTGTACATAGACATATGTACATACTTTCACCGTAAAATAAAAAGGTCTGGAGCATGAGCAATATCACAAATTTATACTTTTTTCTATCCTTTAAATGCTGTAACTAAGTGCAATATACAATATGCAGAATGTAAAAGGAAGTGTGGTGATTTAAAACAAAAACGTAGTCTCATTGGTAACACGGCTTTTTTGTAGTCCTCTATTTTGGTTTAGTAAACGCTCTAACCAAAACCCGGGTTTTTTACGAAATATTTTCCTTACGGTAATATCATATGCATTTATTCTGCAAGATTATGTAATGCCAGCCTGGCAATGAGTGAGGAATCAGGCTTACAGCTTAAATTAGTAAAGACAAGAGTGTAGCATGTGTGGACCTATACACATTGTTGGAGAGAGATGGAGAAGTAACAAAACAAACAAATTCTTGGACGACTTGGCAATTTGTTTTGCTTGTGTGTCTGCGTAAATTAAAATAGCATTTTATTCCATGTCAACCGGCTGAACATCTCAAGCCTCGTTCTCTCTCTATAGATGCATTTACTACTTTCTAATTCTGAAACTCTTCTCTCTCTATCTCCCTCTCTTTTCTTCGTATGTATATGTAATATGTACGCTGAAGAGACAATTCAATCTTGGGTACGTAATCACTTTCTATGGCTTTTCATTATGTGTTTGATACATACTGCGTGTTACCCGAATCTATTTATTTTCCGCTGCACAATAATCAAGATTAGTATATTATACACTGTATACAGTGTATATACATACATATGAAAAACCTAAATAAACACATCTTCAATGAAATAAGTCTTCAAGTTTTACTTTCTCCATGCTAATAGATTATGGCTTTTAGATATTACGCAAACGAATCGCTGATTTTCATACAACGAGCAAATAACTTTTTTTGCAAATAACTACCATTCAAAAAGTACAGGGCAGAATTGAACCTAATAATCAGAGATAATAATAATGTTTGCAATAAGCATCGTTAGTCATCATGTCATGTCAAGTACGTTTGTTTGATTTCAAATTGGAACATAGACTATTTTTATACAGACGACGAAGGAATAAATCTGAATAAATTCATTATTCCAACGTTCTTTGTGTACGTATTGCCCTCTGGCATGTCGAACGAGAATTAGTTTTGAGCATAGTACACAATTGATATGCATATAAACTTCTGTAGACACTATACAAGAATTAGGATCCAATCGGGACTTATTAATCGATTACATAGGACAAAACAATATTGGGGGGGGGGGGGGGGGC
>JAQIVE010005160.1:0-13332 GCA_034698285.1 Sminthurinus bimaculatus | reverse complement strand
GCATATAAAACTTCCAAAAAAATACCTCCCTTTCCTCCACTTATCACATCAGTTAGCACTGTGTGCTCTTCGCAAACTCCAAGAAAAGATAAAACAACTACTGTATGGAGCATTCATTTGCCTCAAAGCTGCAGCAAACCCGATGAACCTGCTTATAATTGTACCAAATGTGCATAAGGACATTTGGCTGAGAAGGTCGCCACTGTCCAGTAAAACATTAAAAATATTTTTAATCAAAATATTACTGTCAACTGTTGTGTCATATGTTTGTACCTATGCATAGGCAATAGGCAAGTGTTCACTGACCTGGGTCAGCAACAACCAAAATGGGCAGAAAGGGCATGGACAGCGGCACACACTATTCTTAAGTCCTTCTCTAACGTCCTATTTCCACTCCTCAGTCACAAATTCGATATTTTCTTATTTTTGCATTATGTAATAACAAGTGGTCATTTAGGAGGGAAGGGAGGTATTCTTATGGAATTTTTATATGCAAAATTCTTCAGGATCGCCTGCTGACGCTTTTACACAGTCGCAGTACCCAAGTTCTAATTAAAGTCAATTAACTCCTCAGGATTAGGTATTGAACAATAAGTCTTATTATAAAGTGGTCATTTGTATTTTATCTGTACGGTTTGATTGTAAGACTGATACGATGTTGAATGTAATTTGTATCAGTCTGCATCATGTCCTGTGATTTTTGCCGTGCAGTAGTTGCTTGGATTTCCACAATTAAAAAAAGTTCTGTGTACTAAACAAACACGTTTACACTTTATACAATTAAAAGCGTATTTTCTTTTCCAGCATCAACTCTAAATACGTTATTATTTGAAATCAATACAAAAATCTAATTACAAAAGAAAAAAAAATCATACTTTTAAAAATAATAATGATAATTGAATTGCCGAGATGAAAAGCTGTGTAACGCCGATATAACTGGATATGGCGATATCGAGTTTTTCGTCTTGGCAGTTCAATTTATTATTATGCTACAAAAAAGTATGAATTTTAATTCCGGACAGAGAGAATTTTATTGCAATGTTCAATTTCGAACGTTGAACATTTTTTGAAAAAACAATCTACGTCACCAAGGAGCTTTGCTATTATTTGTCTTCAGGATTTAGATTTGCTCGTACCGTAATTAATGTAAAATCGAAAGGGTTAATCATTTTTAACTTTTAACTCTTTGTCAAATATTTTGAGCTAAAAATTTTTTCTGTGCAGGTAGAATTAGTTTTATCTTTTATCGTTCAGAGAGTTATCATTTCCGATTTTTACGCCAAATTAATCGGACTCTCTCGAATACATACAAAGAATTTAATTGTGGGGGCGTAAACATTATTTGTTCGTGCATACTTGACTCGAAGAATAAAAGCAATTTTATTCACTTCTCAACGCTCAGTTGGAAACGAAATTCCTACTTAATATCGTTTATACATACGTAACTTCTTTGTATTGTTGAGTTGGCCTATTCATAGGATTAATGATTACATATTACACTGCACTAGAAACTCTTTTACAAAACGCTTGTTCTTTGCTTAGTTTGGTAAATACAGCTTGATAAATATTCCAAAAAGGCGGCTGAAAATGTGATCTCGATACCAGTAATATATAATCAGCTTTGCGGTTTCCTGGAATTGAATTTGAAAGCTCTGTACAAATGACAGTGCGTATCACCAATAAATAATGTAACAATTAGTAATGGTTTTAAAAATTGCATATTATACTGCAGGAAAATACGATCAAAAATTTCATAATAGAATTACTACGTATAGAGTATTATTAATAACAATGATAAAAATGTGTACTGTAAATCGATATAATATTATTTTACATAATGTGCTACTATTATGTAAGATCCCGTAATTATTATAGCGAATTCATCATTAAAAGTGCAAAATGATTAAGTGATTTGGCAGTTGTTTCCTCGCCTTTGATTGCCTTGTGAATTGTTGGTAGCTTGTTGTGACTCTCTCTCACTTTCAGCGATTGCCTGAGCTAGCAAGAAATCTTCGTGTTCTTGAGCTGTGTTGAAAGCAGCAGTTGGTGTAGATTTTTTACTTGCGGACCCGGAAGTGGATTGTTCGGATAATGAAGCTTGTAGAGCTAGTTGTAATGCAGTGTCTTCTGACTAGAAAATCCAAAAATAAAAATATAGTGTGTACATTCATACACTCATGACAATGGTATCTTTTACCTAAAATAAAGAATCAAGATAACAAAATCTTTTTACTATTTGTCATCTTTCAACGCTACACTCTACATACATCTTATACCTCCTGTATAAAGATGCGTAAGTGAATTTTAATTATGTCATACTTATTTATTAAACAGATAAAAATGCGTACCATATTTCCTTGTAAAGAAGATTGAGCTCGAGCATAGTTATTTGGTTGACTACTTCTGCTTCTTCCTCCATTAACAACACTACTCAAGCCATTCGCCATAGATGATAATAACTTTTGTCCCTGTGATTCGGAACTTTTGGAATTACGAAGGCTCGCAGCAACTGCGGCTTTACTTTGAGGCCTAGCTGGTTTCGATATATTTGTACATTCATGATCTTGGGGGTGGCGATGACGCAAACAAAAATTAAGTAAACACGAATCACACAGCACAGGGATGAGTTCTTTTTGTTTACATCCTTTATGAGAACACTTGTTGGTATAAACCTGTTTAAGGAAATTCAAAATTTTATGTATAGTTGCAAGATTTTATTCAAGATATCCTACAATACAACATAACATCTAAATCATGGCTTTATTTGAAACAGAGGTTTTATATTGTTGGTATATTATCTCATATTTTTTTACCTTTCTGCGATTCACGGCCTTATCTGATTTACAATCTGCATCAATATGACGGCTAACTCTAATGTCTGGAAGCTCATCAGCCTTTCCCGGAACGGGCTGATTACATAATGGGCAGACAGGAACTTGGACATTTTTTGTGAAAGCATGTGGGCAGTTGTGTCTCACATAACTATAATGTTCTCCACTAAAATTTTAAAAAAATAAAAAATTAATGATTGCTTAAGTAAAATTTTAGACTTTTCAAGTGCAAATACTCAATTATGACATGTGGCGAATCAATGAATTAAGTATAATACGAAGAATTCAATTAGCTAAGCTGTGATATTATCCATGTTTTACTTACATATCACAATTAAAATTTACTTACCAAAATACGTTTGTGCATAAATCACACTTGATAGGTAGGAAATCTAAATGTGAAATGAAGAAAAAACAAACGTCATATTATTATTAACTTTTTTATGTTTTATATAAAATCAGACACAAAATACTATAAAACTAACATTTTGCTGTAGAATAATATGCCTTACGCCTTACCTAATTGCCTGCAATCTTTCTCACTACAATGTTGACCTAAATTTGGTAACTCCATTTGTACAGTCTTCAATTGTTACACACAATCTCTTTAGTTAAAGTTATACGTTATACACAAATTCACAATTTTGAGTTGCAAGGATTTTGTAATTTGATTGACGTAGTCGATAAATAAATTGAAACTTCAATAATATTTCAAATCCACAAGGAAAAACTGGGATGCAAAATAAATGTAATACAATGTAATATTTTTTAGTATCCAATGTCCTGTTATACCAAAGAACAAATCAAAGTAATCACAATTTCACAAACAACAGTTTCAAAGTTGAATCCACAAAAGTTGCTTACAACTTACAACCGAAGTGTATTTCAAGAATTCCAAAAAATGACTTTTCAACTTTTACTTACAATTAATTTGAACTTTTGATACGATCCTTCCTCAACAACAACTAACTTTGTTATGACTTCGGAGGGCAACAACGTATTTAAGTCATTGCCAAAATGACGAAGCAGTTTACTACTTACTTTACTACTTCCAACTATCACAGCTGTAAATCGTATTCACGAAAGCAGTAAATAAACGTAAAATAAATGAGTAATCCTCTGCCTTTAGCCTTTACTGCTCCCCACACACATACACACAATATTCGAGTACATTCCAGAATTTGGCGCTCATAGGGTGATGTAAAAGTGTCAGATTCTTTCCTTGCGTCCACTCACGATGACTGGCAACTCGGGTAGTATTTTGCATTCCAACGTTCCTATGCGAAATGTGTGATGTTAAAAATAATAAAGTATAGCCCATTGTAAGTGTAATTATATGTTACCCTAATGTCAACACATCCATTATCAATTTGTAGCATATAACATATGGAAAAGAACAATAATCCCCCAAACTTTTTACAAAGGACAATGATAGGGCGAAGAAACCGATAAATAATGCACTAAAATGTTCCATACTTCCAAAATTAATTTTATTACACAGAAAAAATGAAACGTTCATGCTCAAGCCAGCTCAAACTAGCAAAATACTTTCACCTGTAATTTGTCGTTGCGGTTTTTCAGGGATCATATATGTAGGGGAGAGGGCTCCAAAACAGACCAGGATCCAAAACAAACCAACGGCCTATTTTTGTATTTGCAGTCCAAATATCAAGTTTTTTTTACAAAATCTATTACAATTTGTGAAGAAGAAGTCTATGCGATCAGTTTAGGTTCACAAAGAGTATCAACCTCTCGATTTCGTTCCATCAGGATCCCAGGGGACGTGTGCCATTGTTCCATAACTAGCACTTATATAATGAATTACTAATTAATGCAAAAACCAAACAAAAAATGTAAAGTTGCGGTTGAACTTTGAGCTATACCTGCGGATGAATTACAAGACAGATACGACAAAATTATACTTCGTGTATAGTGTATAAACCAAACACTGTACACTGCACACAATACTCACCTTTCCTGGATTGCATGGGCTGAATAACATTCTACCGGATGCATATTATTTGTAAACACATGCAAGTACCTAGGCCATTTTCTAAATGTATATTCTCAATCCCCAACAGCATCGAAAATGCCATATAATGCTTGTTACAATAATTTATCGGGAAACGGGAGAATCCATGCAAAAGTACACATATTGAAAGTATCGAATGTATTGTGGCTAGTGTTCTAATATCTCCTGTCTTCCATATTTGTCATATTAGAAAACATAAAGTCTTCCCATCTTTGGCTCACAAACAAGAAGTTAAGCCGAATGGTTATACACATATGAGTAAGATCAATTCACAGTAAAATGCACGAAAAAATGTTAAAAAGTGCACCGCTGTTTTTGTGGCCATTTGCAGTGAGCAGTGAACGGGGTGAAAGTCTTTTTTTTACCTCAATTGTAAAGCTGTTTTCACACTAGTACTTTTAGGTACTTTCTTGCTTGTTGCCTCCAATAAGTTTCTAAATGTGCTCCAAATTTTTATTTTATGCCAGCCTAATGAAATAATGACAACCATTTTCATCATGTACACGCTACTAGCTAATAATGAATTATAAGCCAATAAAACATTGAAAAGGCACCGAAACACACAAAAAAAATGATAAATTAAACTGATAATTAGGAGGAATAAACTTTAGACACAAGTACATACACAGTTAAACGAATTATAATATGTATTTTCAACCTCAAGACTGTACCAACTACATATACAATATTAGCAAGTCTCACTCTGGTATGAAAACAAAATAAGTGTAAGCAGCAAGTTTAATAAGTAAATAGTACGATAAAAATCACTGAATATCTACTCTAATGGTCTTCTTTTTTCACGAATATTTTACGATGCAAAGTATTGTTTATGATAATGATACATAATATATAGGTATATTCACACTCATTTTCATTTCCTTTATTGTAAAACTATAATAACTATTGAAGAAAGTAATAATAATAATATAATATGTATTACTTTTTCTGGTATAAGAAAGCATCAAAGATCTCGTTGCCTCTCACATTCAACATTTTATTGTGTATGTAGTATGTACATGTACATCTTTCATATAAATCGATCATCGATATCGCATCATTAGTTAAACTCGTGTTTTCTTTCCCTGCTCTTTCCTCTCACTCTCACTCGCAAAAGTTGTTATCAAAATCAAAAGATATTGGTGATACAAATATATATGTATATTATACATGCTTGAGCTTTTACTGAATGACAGTGACAGTTTTTCTTTCAGTTTTACATGCAAAAGATGCATTTGCTTAAGTCTCGTTGTCAAAAGTTATCATGTCCTTTTTTATAACAATGCGACAAAACTTTATCACCTTTATCATCATCATCATCTCCCCCATTAACTGTAAATGTATGTACTATGTACATGAATTGAACATGAGCTGTATTGTGTATCGTACCTATTGCTATATAGTATGTACATTGTACATACATTGTACATGCACACAGTATGTGGATTTTGATTTAGACTCGTGTGTATCGTTTTATCAGCGATCATATTAAAATACATAAAACTATTAGATTCACAACAAAATCCTGACTTTGACAATACCAATAACAATAATTATTATCATTGTGATAAAAGGATTCATTCTTAATTCGTATTGTTTCAGTGCTGCTCATGATATGATTTGATATGAGAACGACGTTTGAGAAAAGTCACGGTGAGATTGTCACAGAGTATAACAATCATGACTCAATGAAAGTAAAGTCATGAACTAGACTATACTCTCTAGCATGAAGAAGCAGAGAAGACGAACAATATAATGAATAAAAGAAGTTGTAGATGAAGGAGGAACGAATATCATCTACAACTTCTACACAATACCACAATAATATGTAACAATAATAATATTATTATCATAGTAGTTAAATGATCTTACGGTGTCGTACACACAAAAGGAAGGAGTTACATATGTACTCCATGTAAAAGTGTATGTAGAGTAGTAATAAAATGGTTATAAAAGTATTTGATGTTCTCTTCAATCAAACCTCTCTATCTGTAAACTGGGTAAATACAAGAGAATAGTATCATAATAATATCTTTTATCTTTTGTATTCTTTACTTACTTATGAAAGATGCCTGCATAAATTCAATCTTCACCATCCATCAGTCTTCATGCAAAAAGTCAGTTCAGTATCGTATCATATTGTAGTATTAGGAAAACAAAAACAGTTCAACTTTTCTCTGTATACTTATAAAACTTATAATATAGATACCTGCATGGGTTAGTGGGTAAAATAAGGCAAAATAATAGTGACCAAAAAGCAGGAGTAAGTATGTATGTAGTATGTATGTATTATGAAGAATTAAAATGAAAGAAAGGGACATTTAAAAAGTCCAAGTGCATATAAATGAACAGTATGACATACTTTTGACTTTAGTTTGTAAATGAACTTCTTTCTGGTTCTGGTTGTCAACTTTACCTCTCCATCCTCAGCATCATCATAAAATTATGTGTTTACTACAAATAAAATAAAAAGAGGATTTCTCATGAAGTTCCTTCTATGTAGACAAAATTAAAAATAAATAATAATTAATACACCATCACAAAAGTTACTAATGATCACTGATCATAAATTTAGTCAATTAATTAATACACAATCAGTGGCTTTATGAATTATGATTAATTCGTCAAAGCATCCCAGTCGTTTCCTAACTTTGACCGTGTACTTAGCTGTGTTCAATCAATACTGTGCCAATTATAATTGTCTCACATCGGGTGCTTCTGGTCCATGTGTATTGTTGTAAGTTATGGTCATTATGATGTTTTTTATACATACATGCATAGGTCAATCTCGTTTTATGAGAGTAGTGAAGATTTTTCCCATACAGTGAAAGTGTTGAAAATTGTGATTTTGTTTTGAAAAAAGGGATCCACATGGAACGGAGACGGACTCACTGTGTATACCTTTGGAATCTATAAACCGAGCCTTTTTAACAGCTCGAAGAAGAATCGGGCTTTTGCAACCCTTCACTGGCCCCTACTTAAATCACCATCATGAGGAAATTGACCGCTTGGGACTCGCGCTTACGGAGACGAGTCGGATCCTTGCTAAAGAGTTTCGTCTTAGTTGGTTTCAAATCTACAAATTACTACCAACTCTTGACGTTAGTCTAACTGAAATTTTAGACTTTTGTCCCGCTCAATTCCGCCAAAAAACTTGCTCAGTAAGTGAAAAGTGAAAAGCAGGCTCAAACGAAGCGAAAATATTTTAAAGGGGAAAAATTTTGGATTGAAAAATTTTAATTTTTAATTCATATGTACTTTTAATTTAAAATTTTACTGTCTCGAAAGGTTTCTAGATACAGAAGTTTGACGGGGCACTGTAACAACTTGGAAAATGGGCATTGGGGTGCCACTTTGGTTCCATTTGTCAACATGTTACCACCCAGTAGACCGGACGGTATCAGTTCACCGAGAGAAGATATTGAAGGCGAATTACTTCCTTCTGCTCGGCTCGTGTCCAGTGTGATGCACAAAGATGCAGTGATTCACGAGCACTCCATTACAATCATGCTAATTGCATGGGTAAACTTTTTTGTGCTTGAAATATTTTAATTTCTGATTCTGATATTGCATACATACTGATACATAAATGGTCATAAAATCTAGAGAATGGCAAATGACAAAGTGTAATGAGAGGTTGCAAAATGGAGTCAGCCTTTTATATTGTTCATTTAAATAAATTTTGTCATTTTTTCGCTTTCATTGTGTTGTGATTTGTGTTAGTATTAATAACAGTATGGTGCTACAATAAAAGGTATAATATGACCATTTTATCTGACAAGATTTGAAAGATGAGGGAAACGAGTGCAAGGTGCAATTAAATTGTTTGGTGTTGGCTTTGTTTACGCAACCATTACACGCCCCAGAGCAAAAGTACTTACTTACAAATCTTGACTTTCCCTGTATGTATATCTACATTATGCATAAAATATTATACGCACTGCACAAATGCTGATGTGGTTGCAATTGTAGTACAGTAAAGGACTCTGTGTTATTAATGCTACAACAATAAAACCCTCGTGTTAAGCCTCAGATTTATCTCACTGCGTCAGTAGATACAAGATTTTTTCTTGTTTCAACAAATAAGTACCCCAATATACATAATGGGTATAATGTACCTATAATGTAATTCATGTAAAAAATTAGATTTTTTTCCAACTACAGGGTCAGATATTGGACCACGACATAACACTTACAGGGGATACAAAAGGTATCGTTTCTATGATCAAAAAATTTATATACTGTTTGTATCGCAACTTTAGTTTATGTATGTATACTACGGTTACTACATTGAATTTTAATATAAAGAGTAATAATAATTTTGTATAAAAAATGTAAAATTTCAACCTGAAATATGTGGTTAGACTCTGTGACTCTAAAAGAGCCGGAATGTTGTCAAGAACATCATGGCCAAGGCTACGGCTATGGACCCAGTCAACCGCTTCATCACAACTGCTATCCCATTGACATTCCTCAAAACGACCCATTTTACCGGAAACATGGCCAACATTGCATGAATTTCTTGAGATCCTTCGCAGGAGTCAGACCAGATTGTCATTTAGGTTCTTTTACCTCAGTTTTTTCAATACTTTTGACTGTTATACATCATGTTACGATGAATCATATACTGTTTTTGGTCACTTTAAGAAATTAAATAAAACAGCCTTTTATCTCTTTTCATTTTCCATTTTTTGCTTTTACTGAAACTGTACAAATAGGACCTCGAGTTGCCTTCAATACAATATCGAGTTTCTTAGACTCGAGTTTTGTTTATGGCTCTAGTCCGGAACATCATCTTCAGTTACGAGCTGGAAAATTTGGCTTATTAAAGTCCTTCCCAGTTTTTCACGAATACGGACTGAAGCCTCTTCTTCCACCTAAAACTGAAGAGCCTGACGATGGCTGCATTCGCCACAACACTGATGTTTTCTGCTTTCTAGCTGGTATCTAAATCATCTAATGTTATGATACTTTATGCATCTAAAGCTGGAGGTAAAACGATTTACTAACCAACCCTCAAATCACTAATGCAGGTGACATCCGAGTCAATGAGCAGTTGGTACTCACGGTGCTTCACACGCTTTTTATGCGTGAGCATAATAGAATAGCTGAAAATTTATATGCAGTCAATCCTCATTGGGACGACGAAACCATTTTCCAGGTCAGTTGTTGCATTTCTTTTAAGCATAATATTTTATATATAAGTGAATATTTTAAATACGTACTGGTGATTCATCATAATATTAGATGAACCACCAGTACGTATTTCGTTTTTGAAATACAAAATATTTAAAATATTTGGAAATATTCTATACAGGAAACCAGACGAATTGTTATTGCCACCACACAGCACATAACATTTAATGAATTCCTGCCCATGGTACTTGGTAAAGGGTTAATGCACAAGTATGGACTATCGCTACAAGAAAAGGGCTACTGGGACGGCTATGATCCTTTGGTCAATCCAACTGCGGCTGACGAATTTATAACGTACTTTTAAAAACTTTTACTAATTTTATATTCTACTGATAGGCTGTGTGTATTATGTATTATGTATAGCATGTTGTAACATGCTAATTTGGGAAAAGGTTAAATCCAAGTTAAATTTTATGTCGTCAGCAATATTATCTGATTGTTTAAATTCCTGCGCGTGTTTAGATCTGCTTTTCGGTTTGGCCATTCTTTACTTCCTAGTCGTATAGAAAGATGGTCACATGGACATCGATATATTGGTATGAATACACATACCTACATCGGGAATCTTAATTTTTTAGCAACTGTTACCGTTTTTGTGTATTACCTATTACCTCTTATTGACACATCTCGTAGATTCGGAGCCACTGCACAAACTCTTGAGACAACCTTATGACGTGTACAGACCAGGCTATATTGACACGTTTATAATGGGCATGGTGAACCAACTGGCCCAGGCCATGGACGAAGGAGTTACTGAGCAGGTCAGTAAGGAAAATGTTCATGCATGTATCGACAAGCATATGTATCAACAACAATTTTGCATGTTATTTAATGTAAGCAATGTAATCTGAACAGGTCACAACCTTATTGTTCAAAGAGCCAAAGCGTCACTACGGAATGGACTTGGCAGCAATGAACATCCAACGAGGGCGAGAGCACGGCATACCGGGTTATACAGCCTACAGGAAAATTTGCGGTCTCCCTCCCGTTTCCGGGTGGGAGGATTTAATTGGCGTCATGAGGAATGATACCGTCTACAAATACATGGCCATTTACAAGTAATATGCTAACTTACCCATGTCTACAATATCACTCATGACTACTCCAAATCGATGACTATTCTATAAGAATAAGGAATTTCTAAATTTTCATTTTTATTTTATTTCGCGAGTAGATCTCCTCACGATATCGATCTTTGGTCTGGTGGAGTGTCGGAAATTTCTGCTCCAAATGCATTACTAGGACCCACTTTTGGTTGCATCGTTGCTCAGCAGTTTCAGGCTCTTCGGTATGGGGACCGCTTCTGGTACGAGCTGCCAAACTTTCCATCCAGTTTTACTTTGGGTAATTAGACTATTTTTTACTAGGTATATTAATCACACCATGCATAAAATCATTTTCATAAACGGTGGTAAAATCAACTGCACATTAATGCATATACGAATAATATCTTTGTCTACATAGGACAATTAGAGGAAATACGAAAAGTCAAGTTATCCCGGATGTTATGCGACAACAGTGATGACGTAAAGACAGTACAAGTGTATGCAATGGTTTATCCTGACCCGGACATGAATCCAAGGGTATCCTGTCAAGGCCTTCAATTATCTGGAATTAATTTTGAGGCCTGGCGTGAAAAGCCTCCACAAGAATCTGAACATGAACATATAGAATATCACCATCATCACTACCTTGCACCCTCAACTTCCCCTTCTTCTTCTTCTCCCTCTTCACCGGTATCTATGCAATACAATGCAAACATATGACTTGATTCTTGACTAGACAAAAATTTGGACTTTTTAATGTGTGTATAACTTTAAATTATTGAGTATTTTCATTGACAAAAAACATGTTTTTGTACAAAAACGAATGACTTTAATATCTTTAGAAGCACACGCACTATGCCAAAGTAGAATCCCAGGCACAATTGCACTTGCACACCACAAATGTTGTAAGCGAGTCTGCCGACTTGCACTCGGGCACCTCAACCGAAGATAGAGAAGAGGAACAACTGAGGAATCCTTATCGCGTTCCAGAGCAGACATCCCATCCCATTACGTTTCATCCCAGTGATACTTACATTGAGAATACTTATGAGCCCGCATCCGAACCACCCATTGTGCACCACCATATTGATGAGCACATCGTTATAGATGAACCACCCGTCAAATACGGTGTTCAAAGTTATAATTATTACAACAATAAATCAACAACAAGTCCGCACTATCATCATTATGTACATGGGGAAAGTGGGAGCGAAAGCGATAGTGAGTATTCTAGAGACGCGGACTTTACTGGGTATTCTCCCGATACGCCATATAATATTCATGTTCACGATGATGATGATATTTCAATTCAATCTCATAGTCCTGTAAAAATAAAAGTAACTCAGTCTCAACCTCCTATTATCCACCAAACCCAAACATCCTCGTTAAAATTACCCTTGCCCCCTCCCCCGCCATTTGCTGCCCATACTGCACGCAAAACCCAACGTCATAACAGTAACAACAATGTCATTACTAAGAGTAATAATAGGAGTAAAAATAAGAATAGAGGAGTACCACCAATTAAACCCTATCCTGAAAATCATCCTTTTCCTGGTATGGATGGCCTTTTCAGTCCTAATCCGGGTTATTTGGTGAAACAAAAATTTAGTGTGTATAAAACGTTACCCAATTCACCACCACCGAGGCAAAATTTTTGGCAAAGATTACTTGGTTAGCACTGTGAAAGTTCAAGTGTGTTTAAATGTTGTTATCATTATATTATAGTATTAAATGTTATAGAATTTTGTTTGAGAGGTACACTGCAAAAGGCTCGAATCTGACTGGAGACTTGACAAATTATGAAAAATGGTTCTATTTTTATACTCATTATTATATATATTTTATACTGATTCAGTAAACAATATTGAAAAGAACCAAAGTAAGATTGTGTGCAGAACTTCTCAATTATGTTCCTTGTGTGTATATCTGTATAAAATAACTATTTACGTTTTGCGAATAAAGATCTTCTGTTTTTAACTGTTTTTTAATCTCATTCAACAAAAACACATTCATTAAAAATTACTGAATAAAAAACCATCTGCATTCTGTCTCACGTTACCCAAATCCATACCTTGGAGCGGGACTGAACTGTGTACAATTTGCGACACTTTTGACTTTACTTCACTGTATTAAAAAGAGCACCGCGAGCACTAATGCTCGCTGCAGCGAGCAAGAGAGCAAAATAATATCAGCGAGCATCAGCGAGCAAAATAAAAAATAAATTACATAA
>JAQIVE010005159.1:0-13333 GCA_034698285.1 Sminthurinus bimaculatus | reverse complement strand
ATTAAGAAAATGGCGTATTGTTATTATATTTATTTCTTTATCAGGATCCACTGCTGTAGGAAAAATTTTGTACAAACAATGTGCAGCTGGAATAAAGAGGCTCGGTTTAGAGTTGGGTGGAAACGCACCTTTTATTATCTTTCCATCAGCAGGTTAGTTAACTCGTATCATTAAGAGTCAAGAATTATATTGACAAAACTATAGGTACATTATTATACATAAATACAATGATGAATGATGCAGGCATAGGCCACATTATACTTATTGTTATAGTAAAGTTTTGATGATTCATGTTTCTTTAAATCAATGAATCAAATTTTTTGTAGATCTTGATAAGGCTGTTGCTGGTGTCATGGCCTCGAAATTTCGTAATTCTGGTCAAACATGTGTTGCCACAAATCGTATATTTGTTCATGAGAGTGTGCGAGATGAGTTTATATCCAAACTTAAAACGGCAATGTCTGGACTAGTCGTCGGAAGTGGTTTTGATGCAGCAACTACTGTTGGCCCATTAATTAATTTGCCACAATTTCTGAAGGTACATAGTTGTAATGCCTGCCATATTTTATATTTTTTGCGTGCTGTCTCCATTGCCTATTTTATGTCTATAATTCATTCGTTGTTTACTCTTTAGACCAGTGGTTGTTGAACTAAACGTATTTCAAATTTCATTGCATTTAGGTCTCATCATTAGTAGAGGATGCAATTTCAAAGGGAGCAGGTATTTTAGACACCACCTTTATCTACTTTCTCCAATAATTCAATCAATAATTCAATCATGATCCCATTTTTTTCATTACCACGTATTACATCGAGCTAATCGTATTACTTTATCGTATGATTGATAAATATTGCTATCTTATATTACTAACAGAGGTACATTTGGGCGGCTCCCCGCACTCCTTTGGAAAATTATTTTATCAGCCTACGCTACTCTCCAATATCAAACCCACAATGCAAATCTACTCTGAAGAGATTTTCGGACCAGTTGCAACCGTTATGAGGTAACGCTATAAAAACATATAAAAATAAAAAATACTATATAGAAAATGTAAGCATTGTATATTTATTTCGTGAACATTCTTTCAGTATGACTCTTTCCTGGCATTGATTTGATATTTGAAACAATAATATATAATATATTATGATACAAAATTGTGTACTTCTCCTGCGTCCAGGTTTAAAACGGAACAGGAAGTGATTGAGAGAGCAAACGATACTCCTAGTGGACTGGCAAGTTATTTCTTCAGCAACGATATCGCTCAGATATGGCGGGTTTCAAGGCAGCTACAATATGGAATGGTAAGTCTGTTTTTATTTCTGCTCCGCAAGAAATGGAATATTTTTTCTCCAAAAACCAAATACAAAATTTATGTATGATTTTGTATGATAATTTATAATGGCTTTTATGACGAATTTATAGGTTGGCATTAACGAGGGAATAATAAGCGCTGCGGAAGCCGCGTTTGGCGGCATCAAAGAATCGGGAATGGGCAGAGAAGGCTCAAAACACGGTATTGATGAATACACCCATGTTAAATATTTGTGTTTTGGAAACTTGGATTGAGGATTTGGAACTGTATTCAGCTGAAGAACCTGTCCCATGGCGTAGCTCGCAACATTTCCATGACTTGGATCATTCCACTTCCTGCTTGCTGTTTCGATAATTAGCTTTAACCTTCTCAATATCCTGTTATTTTTTCTTCTTGCTCTGTGAGCCATTCTGAAAATAAACGAGTCTGCTTACAATGTGTGTACACTGTACACATTTTACAGAGAGCCTCATAGATTTTAAATATAGGTGCTATAACTATATTAAGTGGTAATGGAAACTAACAATAAGATTATAGTTTCTACTGAGAACTAATATCAATCATTTGAACAACAAGCCATTCTTTGATGTTTAATCAAATAATATGTATGTATGTATCATGTGTGTGTTATATTTCCATATACACACAGCACCTTTATAGTAGGGTACAATCAAGGAAACAAGTCTTCCAACAAATGGTTTCAAATTGTCTTCCATAAAGATTAGTGATTATAATGTGTGTAGCAGTACATAGTACATATCTATCTACAATCTATGTACACATTTGCTTCATTTTCTTATCGTGTTTATCCACAAATTATGGAGAGATGCGTGTAATCAATTAGATACGTCAGAATTCCAGAATCTTGCCATTCTACCAAACTATCTTGAACTAATAAAGTAAAACGGTAATATCAATTCTCAATGTAATATTAGATTAAAATAGAATCGTATGCATTTCCTTGTTATAATTCAATGTAAAATTACTGTACATTATAGTGATTTGAGTACAACGTAAAACGTGCAAACCTACAAATTGCGTTCTTAGTTATAAAAATCTTATCAAATATTTTTTGTGGTGCTCTGCTCAACATGTTTAGTTTATATAAACTATATCTTCCAAGAAGGAGGTATTTTAAAGCCAAATTTTTTTTATTGTAAGTGACAAAAACATTTTAATCGCATCATAAGTTAAATATATTTACATGTATCTATGTATGTATAATATTACACAGTTTACAACTCCATATTCCATGACATAATCTATACATACTACACACCCACATATATTTTGCTCTAACTGTTTTGATTTTAACGATAGGAAGATAATTATATCAAATATGATTTATAAGTATAATGAATTCAGAGTATACATTTTACGAAATAAAAACGAATTATATTACTCCAACCTGATTGCCGATTTATCCTTCCATCTCAATCGAATTGTAGACAAAAGTAAGTGAAAGTAGGTCTATGTATCAGTACGATAGAAAAATCATGCCTTTACATTTCATTCGACAGCGATAATGATATCTGGAAACTGGAGATTAACCGAAATTTTATTCCCAATATAAATACTATCCATGTGACGTTTTTACAATTAAGACCAAAGTACCAAAACCGTAGTACATATTAAAAGAAGTCTCATGATGTACGAAACCTGTTTCGACTAAAAGTACAAGGGTAGAATTTTTAGAATCAATCAAGTATGTGAAAATTTGGCGGAATGGTATCATTCAATTTTTTTTTCGCCGAGAATTTTAGTCACTAGTCACGTTTAGTTAAATTCCACGACTGTATTTATAAGTTAAAGGTGTTTTAACTATTATCGTGCCTGCCGGAATTTGACATGTAAGTTCTTTAGTATTTTCATAGTTAGGATTTACAATCGGTCATTTCTTATACAACCAGGAATCTGAATTTCAATTTTGTAAATAACATAACACTATACATTGTCCACGTCGGTCTAATCTAATGTGAAAGCGTACAGGTAGTTGTTGTAGTAGTATTATATAAATATAGAAATCTATAGTGTATGTTGTTGTATAATATCAGACAATAAACTTTATTGAACAAAGAATAAAGTATGAAGGTAAGTATGTATAGTTGTTGGTTTGCTTTTGTTGCGGTTTAATTTCCCCTATGTCAATGCTAGTTTATCTTTTACCATGATATGCAATTGATATGCAAAACGTACACTTCAAAGTTCAAACAGTATGTATAAAAAACATTGAAAAAAAAACTTTAACTTACGATATTTTGTAATGTGTAATTAACCCGTTAATAGCATGGCGGATGGAGGCAGTGGGACACTAGAAACTTTACAAAATGCCTTGGATGCCTTAAGAGTCTTAAGATGCAGTACGGCCGGATTCTTTGAGGCCCTTGCCCATGGGGGAGCAGATTCTTCTGGTACAGAAGAGCGTGAAAGAAGCTTTCGGACCGAGTTACTAAGTCTAATGCAAAAGATTTTTGAAAACTTTCGGTTCGTCTTAGATTCGTCATACATATATTATTGTAAAAGTTATTTTATACTTTGTGTTCAATAAAGGTTTTTATTTTTTTTATGCATGGAAAGTAATTTTAACAAATTGAGGCAGTTCACAAAATGACAAGTTTCATAATTTTGATTTTGTAGTGATGTAGATCACAATGTCAATGCTCTCCATGGTTCTATCGGTCCGTCCAACTTGGGAAATACAATGTATGTGAGTCAGGAGGTGAATCCAGATCGAATTCAACTGTATTCTGAATTGATTGATAGCTACAAATGGATGGAAAAGGTAAGCTTATTTTGTATTTATTTAGTAAGATTTAATCAGATATTTCATACTTAAGGGACGTTTAAAATAAATAAAAGACTTCGTTATTTCTTTACTCGTTTTGTGAATTTTGAATAGGTAAATGAATATATTACTATTGCAACTCCCATCCTAAGTCAAAATAGTCTCCGAAGAACAAACTTTACTCTTGGTACAAGTACAAAACGTCGGCGTATGCCTACAAATGGTTTTGTTGCATCTCCACAAGTTATTGATTCGGCTATTAGAAATATTACAAATGCATACAGAGATATGGAGGTGACAATCACAAGGCCTTTAGGTTCAAATGCAATACTCTGTGTAAGTTTTATGTGTAAAAAAATAAGATAATCATAGTACATACAATGAATCGTTGATTTTGTATATTTAGAATTAAATTGAGCTTTTAAAACTATTTCTGTTGCCATTTCTCGAAATCAAAGTTTACATAATATGAATGTTATGTTTGGCATTTTAGATTACTTTAGGACGTACCTTAAAAGCCATTGTAATTCTCAAAGGTTGGCTTATAGAATGGGTGGTCGTGAGAGCATTAAATGAAGACATGCTGAAAGACGACAATACTCTGGAGCTATGGGCAGAATCTCGCTACAAAGTATTTCAAAAGGTCTCAGATAATGCAAATGCTGCCATGCTCCATTATTCTAATACACATCCGGAAATAACGCTGAGATGTTTTATGGTAATTATGTACAAATTTTTGTCTAAACATAGAATGGTTTGTGGTCATTTTTTGTGCGTTTCACTAATACAACTCTAATATAATAATTCAATAAATAGTCAGTAACCTATACCCTATACCTATAGTCTAATTAAAAATTTTCTTTGTGATTTTTTATTTACAGACTTGGTTACATTCCTACGTCACTTTGTTTACACAGCCCTGTAAAAAATGTGGATTGTTTTTGTCAAATAATATGCCACCTACCTGGCGAGAACTTCGATGCCTAGAGCCATATCATGAGGAATGCAAAGTATAGCTTTTGTGCGTTAGTTGGAAGGGAATATAAATATGAATCTACATCCATCAAAGAAGTCACGTAATAGTATCCAACGTTTTATGATCTTTGGATCTTTTTCAATCCAGAATTTAGATCATACCATGTATGTACAAATTATCTGTTTTCTTGCGCCTTAGATATACCATATACCATGCCATAATACGTAACATACATAATACATATATACATGTATGTGTGTATGTATGTAATAACATATTAAATGCAATTTATTGTGATTCAGGATGATGAAAGTTTAGGAATAAACTTTTGAAATCCCATCAGGAATATTTTTAGTCGAAGCATAATATGCTATCGTATTATAATTAATAATATAGATTTGTAACTCATGATATCACAGATGTCCTTAAATAATTAGATATGTGAATCGAGTGCCGGATAAACCATTTTCATGGTAGCATTTACCTAGGTTGTAGGTTGTTTATCCCAACTTTATAATATAATAATATACAACCAGAAGTACGTTTTTTATAAAAGAAAATTTGATAAAAACATGTGAGGAAAGCAAACTTTTATTATCCCTGTTAACATTTAATATTCAACAATATACTTAAAGTCACGTGCTGTAATAATGTTTTTTATTCCGCAATAATGAAACTGTAAACAAAAGTATGTAGGTACATAAGTAACTTTTTTTCTTTTTTACACGTGTTTTTTTCTAAGTGCAAATACTTGCAATTTTTGTGCTGTCGATCCTTTAGGATTGAAAAATGATTGAAATGAAAAATAAATATGTTCAGTTTGTATTTGGAATCTGTAAAAGGATTGTGCTGAATGCTCAATATTTGTATTGTTTCTCATTTTGAATCATGGCTGATACTGCCAATTTAATAAAAGATGAAACGAAGCTTTTATATTGACAAATGTACAAATGTTATGTGTGCAAACAAAATTTTTTATAGATATGTATCTACATAAGTATTTGGCATGATTTTGATTTTTTTAGTAACAAAGGAAAATCGAAATCTATATTTTGAGCAGATTTGTCATTTCAGTTGAGAAACAAGTCAAGCTGTAACAGATAATATCATGCTAATATGTATGCGCAATGTTGTTGCGGCTTCTCATGTATGACATTGACAAATTACCGTAGGAAACAAATCTCTGTTACACAAC
This sequence comes from Sminthurinus bimaculatus, assembly GCA_034698285.1. Taxonomy (NCBI): domain Eukaryota; kingdom Metazoa; phylum Arthropoda; class Collembola; order Symphypleona; family Katiannidae; genus Sminthurinus; species Sminthurinus bimaculatus. The sequence goes on along the minus strand of JAQIVE010005159.1, from coordinate 7,064 downwards.
AGACAGAAAAAGGAAATAATCTGAAACTGATTGATAACATTGGAAATAGAAATACGTAGTACTTTAATACCTTCTTGAAAGGTCCGCATGATGTATACTTTCAATGATAATAATAATGATAATAGTAAACACGTAGAATTAGATTCGGTTATTTTTTTTATTAAAATTACATAGGATTTTGAAGACATAATATGAAATGATCAAAATCACAATTTAATGCTTTTATTTGTTATTGAGTCTCAATCTCGCGAATCTAGTTAATCTTCAATTATTCCATCATTTTTTAAGGATGACATTGAATAGTGTTTACTACCCTACTTAGACTTTGACAGGTAGAAGACAATTCCTCAAAATCAAATTCTCATTTCATTCCATGATAAACCAACCTTACTCAGATTTAGATTGTCATAGAGTCGCATTATGTAATTTACATTCTCAGGAAAGTTGGTTTATGTGTGTATTTCCTCATATGGCAAAAAGAATAAAATGTTTCCTTTAATTCTTTATTACAGACAGTATCATTCGTCTTTTACATTTTACGACATTTTTCCCTCCAGACCGACAGTTTGTTCAACCAAAACATACCTGTTTTTGTATTATTTATTTATTTACTATTTACCACGGACGTCGACTTGATGTCCGAATTTTCTCTTTACTTTTCTCGTAATTTTTTTCCCTGTTCTAAATCTTTTCCCACCTTCTAACATATTATGGAAGCCATATTATGCCTATAGGCTGTTGATTTTGACCAAATGTGTATTCATCGTCAGTCGACAAAAGAAAATGTAGAGGCAAAGAAATGTATTTAACTAAATCTAATTTTCCCTTGTGCCATACACACAAAAAGGTGAAAATTTGTCGCGGTTGTATTCTTATATGAACCATACGTTAAATATATGTACATACACAACAACTATGCACATTCAGAAATACTAGATGTGCTTAGGTACCTTCGATACGAGAGTGGAAAAGTTTTCCTTGTAAAATGAGACAAGAGAGAAAGCTCAAGTTTCTCCTTTTTTCTTTCCTCCTGGGAAATTTTTATCAGGAAAAATCTCGGGAAATAGGTGGAGAAAAAACAAAACAAAAAGTGATTATTGTATCCTATCTATCTTCCTTTTCTTCTTCTTCTTCAAGTTTTCTCCCCTCTCTACATCTACGAAGACTGACGACGACGGTAAGAGTGACCAACAAAAAAATTAGAGAGAAAACACGTAGAGGGAAGAAAAAGAGGGACAAAGCCCCCTACAAATATACACATGTATAGGTACAATATAGTGGCGGTGAATCGAGTTTAACTTGTCTTAATGAATAAAGCGCATAATCATTGCCAACAACATTGCGATTGCTCCTTGTCACGCTATATAACCTCATATGTATACTCTGTATACCACAGAAACGCGAGAGAAAATTCATACCACACAGATTCACACTATAGAGATTGCCATTGCAATAAGAATGAAACCCCCTGAATGTTTGTTTGTCTATATACATATTTACTATGTGTATTAGGTACACGGTACATATCATTTGGGGGAGAAAACTGGAAAGAACTAGAAAAAAAAACAAAACAAGAAGTTGAGGAATAAGAATAACGACCCGACTTGGGTGTTTATACTTACATAGGTTGGTATTCGGCACATACATAAATATTTTGTAGGTATGAAGTATAAATCATATCTATCAGGTCACTTTTTCCATCCCCCAACTTCTGTGTATTCTTTGTCATTGTCTTTGTCTTTGTATCTTACAATATGGCTTATGTGTCCAGAAATCCATTCACTTAATTCGTTGTGTACTGTTGCTATTGGACAATGAAAATGCTGCACACATGTACGATTCAAAAAAAAGCTAAGGAAAAAGAAGCAGAGCAAATACGTAATAGCAATAGCAAATACCCACCTTTATCCGATTTGCTCAACATCAGGAGTCGCGAGGGAGTTGCAGGAATGGTCGGTTGTGCAGTGAAATGGTAATATTATCTTCTTTATCTTTCTTTTACGCCTCTTCCTTTCATTAGATGTCACAGAATCAAATGAAAATCTTTGAGTGTGTCCCCATGGACGTTCAGGTAGGTCCTAATGTAATAATAGAATGCATTTCAGCTACCTACCTACCTACCTTTCCCTTTCCTCTGCCTTCTCATTCTTTCTTTGATTTCCTCATATATACATATATATCCAAGTATTTATGTACAATGTACACAAATACATGTTTTCTTATATGTATGAACTGATAGAATGTATCGTATATGCACGTACCTACATAACTACTAAAAGTAAACAAGTTTTCAAGTTAATAGTATCATACACAATTCACCTCTCCCATTTCAACTGTGTACTGATATCTACTTTCAGCTGGAATTTTCCAGCAAAGTCGAAACCCTTCCTTCCTTTGGCTCTCTTGGATAAAGTACATTCACATTAAATTTGCTTTGTTCAATGGAACAACTTTTTCGCAACTTTCACTTTACATTCACCCATACCGTATGTATAGTAGCATGTGTGCACATGTATTTTATATGCTGCAATATATCCAGATTAAAGATAAAAACATTGGGCGTACTCGACTCTCTACGGCTCTCGGTGAAATTAACTGATTTCTCTTCCTTTTCCAAAGCCCCTCTTAACTTTTCGTTGTAAAAGAGTTATTTGCTTACAATTTTACTTGATAGACTTACTTTATGTGTACCCACTGTTTTTTGCAACAACTTTTAAAAGTAACATTACATAAATTCAATCAAATAAGCTAATTATTATTTAGGTTTCCTCTAGTACTAACTGTTTATTAATCTGTGGAATACCCGTATCTATATTCATAATGAGAAAAGACGAGAAAGAACAAAGAAAGTGCGTATGTTAGTAAATAATACATAATAATCGCTTTAACTTCTGACTTATTTCTCTTTCTGTATATATTTCTGCGTTAGCAGGCATTCAAAGTCACAAGAAAATGGCAAACAGCGGAAGAAAGTTAGCAAATTCTACGTATGTACTTACATTTTATATTAGGCCGTTCTCGAGGACTTCCAGTACCAGTTGTTCATACATAGGTAATACATATACGGCTGACTGCCGACTGTTTACTTACTGTCTGCTTGGAGTTTGGAAAAGAAATGGGGGAAGAAAATAATATAGTCGGGAAATTCGGTTTTCTGGGTCATTTCCCAATTGCCAGATTCAGATTGAAGACGACAGACGACGGAGAAAACAAACCCAAAACCAAAACAAACATGAGTGTACACGAATGTACAATATATTTTGGATGAATTTCCATGTTATTTTTAAGTTGGCCGCAACGCAAAAAGTCACAAGACTGTAGACCACCACTCTTGGGCAAAAAACAAAAAAACAATCGTAATATATGTATAATGTATAGACCAAACAATATACACACAATATCTTATACATGCATTAAGGCCAAAACAACGACAAACTCGAAACTTGTTGTGAAAAGGAAAGAGGCAAAAGAAGAAAGTCTCAAGTCGAAGACATTTGCAAGTCTTGATTTGTTTTATGGTAAACTTGCGAGTACCAATTCTACATACATATTTTACATGTGTATGGAAGTACTGTACTTCTTGTGAAACTGTGTAGCCGAATCACAACCAAAATATACATGGTAAATGCAGAATCCGCAAATATACATATGCGATACAGAATTGGTTCCTACATTAAGAATCTAGTGTATGTAGGATCTAGAACAAAATAGAAAAATAAGGGGAAAACAAGTTTTTTTATGCATTTTATACGGTGAAGAATGGGCGTGATCTTGATTCTTGATATGACTTTATATGGTTCAAACTTCAAAGTGACAATTTTATGAATAATTCGGGACTCTAACTCTGCATTGGAATAAAAATTTATCTGTTCTGTCTGCTTGTCTGCTTTCTCCTTGGTAACCGTCTAGCTTTGAGTTGTCTTTTGGTTTTTCATCACAGGCGTACGTTATACGTACAACAGACAGTAAACAGCTTTTACATTGAGTAAAAAAATATTTCCATACTTTCACATTCATGATTCAAACATAATGATGCTGTGAATAGAGTAAGAGACGTCAAATATGCAAAAATTATTCTATTAAATTCGTGTCACTTTTTCAACCAGTCTAAATCTAAAGCTAAATGTTACTTGTTTATTTGGAACTTAGAAGCGTCGTTGGTACAAATGCATATTATACATGCATGGAGATAAAAGCGCATTGAACAGACTTATACACTGACCTATCATGGAGCCCACGGTCTTCTGAAAAGCAGCGCATCTTTTTTCACCCTCTTTCAATTTTGTTAACTTGCCAAAAACAAAAAACGTACAAAGAATAATGGACAAAATGCATCTCGAGTTAAACCACGAGATCAAATCAAAGGTCAAACCACTGACATACACAGTATGTACAATGTACATTGTACATATATGTACATATTCCGATACATGCACATTACACATGGAACTACTTTTAATCGTACTGTCCAGCCAGCAATAAGTACAAAACTACAAGAAAAAACTACTTTGTGAGACGGCCAATTGGACATGGGAGAAATCGTTATTGCATCTCTGTCTAATATAAATAGAACTTGCATGCAAGAAATGGAACTGCAAACTGCATCCAAGCTTATGAAAGAACTTTTGTTGCAGAAGAGCAGAAGGCAAGATTTGAACAAAAATGCAACTGACATGATTATGGCAAACATATACATCATTACATATTATGTAAGGATAACTCACACAGCTACCAAGAAATAATAATCATTAAAACTCCAATATTGAACTAAAGTAGCCGTCACCACAGTAAAAAACTGAACGCAGCAGCACCTTTAACAATATAAGTAACTAAAGTATCCTCAAAAATGGAGAAAAAACCCACCAAATAAACCCCAAGACAGGCAAAACAAACAAATTTCCAACTTTCAGTTGTACTTTTGCCCTGTATCGATAGCAACTCGACGCCGCTCGATTCAATTCAATTCAATTCAATGTAAGGCAACAGGCAAGGGCCAAAAAAGTGAAGTGGTAACGGGAATGGTGAGTCAGAGCAGGAGGAGAGAGGAAGGAAGGAAAAGGTACATAGGAGAAAGCGCGACTTTCACCACACACCCACAAACCCATACAATACAATAAGTGGAGTGCAATTTATACACACCGTACATGCACCAAACAATGTATAGTTACACTTGTACGTGTAAAATGTGCAGTGGAATAATATAAACCTAAAGAGTCAGGAATCTAGCGCTCTAGGACTCGGAAAGTACATTAGAAAATATGTACATATTCCACTTCTTTTTTCCTTATTACACGAGTATGTATGTACGTATGTGTGCATTGTATATCTGTTTATTTATTGGACAACTTTGGTTCGTACCTCTCTTTTTTATTTTCACTTTGACATGTTTTCTTGTTCCGGTTTTGAAAAGGCTGAACACGACAAATAATATACATCCAAAAAATATGTAATATTAGGTAGCCTAAATAAATTCCTATTATTTGTATGTATTTAAAGTATATGGGCTGTGTTGATTTCGCCCTGTATTTTGTATTTTTTTACCGTGTTTGAGGAAAGGAGAGTGGGACAAATTACGATAGAAAGTAAGAGAAAAAACGAGGACTGAGGCACGGTCCACAGTCAAAGTCAAATAAAACTCATATCTCACGAACCACCAGCAGTTCATGCCTATATATGCTCACTACTCACATACAATGTACACTACAACAATACTCTGGAAATACTGTAAAAGTTTCAACAGAACATAACTATGAACTGTAACTAACTATATAGAAAGAAACCTACGGAAAGTAATACCGTGATATAATAAAGAAAGTGAAAATACCCATAGCTTTGTATAATGTGTGTATGTATATGGAGGAGGGAAAACTTTTCACATTTATACACACGACTAACGATGTCATGTAGGCAGTAAGGATGTGTGAGTCGTGCTCGTTGCCTCCTTCTTGTTGTTTCTCTACATACGTATAAATTCATTGTACACAATACGTATGTATGTACTTATAATGTAAATGCATACCTGAAGTATAAAATATAAAGTCGATTTCAAACAGGCTGACACATGTCCACTTATTTCAATCCTCAAAGCCCTTCCTTTTTTCCCTACCATTTTTCACAATGATTGATGTGTCTGCTGCTATACGTGAAATGTAATGAAAACTAGTTCTTTCTTTTATGTAGGCAAATATGTTCTAGCCAGAATTAAATATCCCCGTTTTTACTACTTTCTCCATAAAATATTACGATAGAGGAAGCGGTGAGAAAAGAAGGCATTTTTTGTTGTCGGACTGTAGGTGTGTATGTATGTATGTGATTACTTTCTATAATGCTCGAGTTTGGAACAACAAGTGGACTTTTCCCATTGTGATGTATTGTGTGTTGCGTTGACTTGCCACCATAATTGTAATTCAAATAATAATGTGATATTATGCAAGTACCTACAGTGATATCACAGTGTGTATAAGTACATAATCTCACCTTGTTCGTATTCCAATTCCAAGAAGTCGCCTGGACTGTATGTACTTGCTTACATTGTGTCATGGAAAATCAGTCTGTTTTACCCCGTAATCGAATCCGCGCACTGAAACTGTCAGAAAGGACAAAATACATAGCATGAGCGTGAACTGAAAAATATTTAGTTCATTAAAACACCGAAGTTTTATGCACGGAAAATCCAACGAGCTGTCTCCTCTTTACAAATCATATGTAATCTCCAAAATCGTAACCGCAGTCAACAACGTACAACAAAAGAGCTAGAATTTGAGCATTAATCATAAATGGAGTACAGCGCAACATGCTCTAATGAGTTCATTGAAAAATACATAAATAATCTTATATGTACATATTTTAAATGATTAACCGGTCATTCCTCTCGGACTGGTTTGAGTGTTTTTGCAAGAGCTTTTTATAGCTTGTCAACTGGATTAAACTGTCGTGTACGTAGGCTTGGCTAGTGGATACTTTGTTTCTATGTAGAGCATGGACGTAAGATGCATAGAGGTGGACAGTTTTTTGTTTCTTTGTACATAGCAGTAAAAGTCTGCCATTATAAAATTGATGAACTT
>JAQIVE010005158.1:0-13333 GCA_034698285.1 Sminthurinus bimaculatus | reverse complement strand
TTCAATATTAAATTCATCACCACGGAAATTAGCAAGAAAGTTTTTCGCGGCCATATCTGTCGCATCTTTCACATATAATATATGTAGATACAGTTCAGGTACTAACTATAAGTTTGCTCGCATAACTAACTACTAAATGCTCTGTATAATAATTTGTGGGAAGTTCAGGAAACTATTATGCAGGTAAATTCTGCTCTATGCTGCTGCTAATTTACATTTCTATGATATCTCTTTCTGCATCTTTCATTGGATTCCTAGGTATTTATTTATTTTGTCTGTCTACTGCCTGCGTCTCAAAAATATGATAAATATAGCACATGTTCACTCACACTATGAATAAGTGTGAGCGTATAAAGAGTATACACATAGTGGAACCCTCTCAAAACTTAGTGATGGAGATGGTGTTGATAGATAAAAAAGAGGCAACGAGGAGCTCTCCTTTCATTATACGTAGGTAATTCCTGATTTCCATCTATTTTATTGTCTTTGTCACCCTCATCTACTTACTTCAGTTACATGTTCTGATATAAAGACGAGTATAGAATCCATAAGTCTAATATTCAGTTTGTACAAACAAAAATATTGTGGTTAAATGGAAATCCACCTCGGCAAATAATAATTATACAAACGGTCAGAGAGAGAGAGAGAGAGAGAGAGAACGATAGAAAGAAAGAGAGTGACGACGTGTCTCGTTCGATTTTGGATACTCGATATTTATCCAGTTCCAGCTCCAGACGCCTTTGTCTTTGTCTTTGCCTGTCAGTCTGCGGTTCATGCACTTGCAAAATAGTGATGATACATTATATTATGTCGACAATTATTTGCTTAGCCATTCGTGTTCTTGTTGCGTGTCATCCTCGTCGACAGAAGCAGAAGAGAGAAAGGAGAGAAGTGATTTCAGTTTATTAATGTATAAATGTGTACTTTTGAGAAGATATGAGCGAGACAGCGATAAAGCGGGAGAGAGAATAGACGGGACAGTCTGATTCTCTTATGTATGTACGTATAATGTATTGCATGTACAATGTACACCGATATTTCTATAATAATGTCTACTCCTTTGGCAAACATGTACTGATACATTGAATTTGATTTGAGGCTATAGCTATTAGAATCACAATATTTTTAGCTGAAGCAACCTACAAATATTTTGCCACAAAGGTAGGGTATAGATAAAGGTTTTTATTATCACTATTATGACGAAGCATATAATTTTTTATTTCGTTTTTCCTTCGCACCAAATAATTTCCCCTGAAATCATATACGCATTTATGTACCTAGCTGTCCATTTTTCTTCGTACGTTCTAATAAATAGACTGGAGAACCTACAGTGGAATACAAATTTACCCTTCACTGCTAGGTGTGTAGTTCATTTAAAAATACTGAGAGTGAGTAACTCACAATCAGTCCGATGGTGAGCAAACGTGAATTCTGAAATCATTATTTCAGAGTGACGAATTCTTCCCAATATGCACTTACTGCATCTCAATATATATATACATTCTAGATAGCTACGAAAAATAATAATAACTGTCTATTGTATTGTAACATAGGCAGCATTTCCCTGTTTTCCCAATGCCAAATGCATGCCTAAATTCATTTCATGTAAGTACCCTATAAGGTATGCATACATATGTATGTAAATCTATCCATTCTAAGTTTTGAGTGTGAATGGATAACGAACAAAGTCAAGTCATGCAAAAGCGAGAGAAAGAGAATGATGGAGAAAAGAGGAGCTGTCTATTTGTATTTTAGATAGTTGTGGAAATTTGGAAAACGGGCCAGAAATAGAACTATAGACAAGGTGTGCGTGAAGTGAACTCAACTTCACGTTTCGATATCGCGGCTAGCGGCTAGTGTATTGTAGTGTGTTGCTTATCCATACTGCATGTAATAAGTATCCAGTGTCCCTATCTACTATCTATTGATAACTACGGATGCATACTGGCCATTGTAATGTTGTATATATATGTGTGTGTTATATTGTGGTTTGGCGTGGGTTGCATGCTCATCTTTTGTAGGGCACTTTGAGCTTCCATAACTACATGCGTCCACGCTCCATCTTGGCACAGGCATTTACGAATACAGATCTCTATATAAATGTGAAGGAGTGAAGTCGTGTGAGTTGTGTAGTACAGGGAAGAAGATACAATGGAGAATTTAATTATGCACCTCATATTACATACAGTCCACTGTATGTAATAGCAGTGGTACATACAATGTCAATGCACGTATGTATGTATGTGTGCCACAACGTAACAAAGGAGAAAGAGAAAGCGGCGTCACCGAATCTCCTGCTATTATTCCGTGCCATTCATGCCCATGTCGACTGGTTTCCTTTCGGGTGAGCAAGCACAACTAGTCGAGCGCATAAAGATAGGGTTTAAACCAACAACAGTCGTGGTATTGTTGTCTCTTGTCTTGATTACGGGCCCTGTTTTGGTCCCTCTTGTTGTTGCTTTTGTTGCAGTTGGCGTGGAGAAAGAGTCAAAAATTATTCGTCTTTGCTTTCACGACATTTGCCGCAAGCAAGTTGATCATCTCGTAATTCGACGTACTGATATCAAGAAAACAAATGGCATCGAATTTAAATCTCAACAAGTAAACCCTGAGACAAGGTCATAGCAAATTACCGTAGTCCGCAGTCAAGTTTGTCTATGTAGAGCACTCTACTCACATTATTCATTTTATTTTACATTTCATACGGTTTTCAACAAAGTGTTAAAAGGTTAGTCCAAACGTCAAGGAGCAGTTGAAAAATGAAAAATTGTCATATTGCACGACATTGAATTAGTTTTACCAAGTTTTAAGTTGTGCACGTGCAGATATTATACATTCGTACATATATATGATTGTGTGTGTACGCAATAATTAGAGTCCATCTTGCTTGGACTTTTTGAAACTTATATTAATATATGTAGAAGGAATGCAGTTTTCCAGTAATTACGAAGCATGACAAAGTTCTATCGTATAACGTGCTGACGACCCACTTTAACGAAACAATGACTTTCCATTAGCCTTCTGATTGATACTAATGTAAAAAAATGACGGTGAGCAAATAATGAATTGTTACTTGTCATAACTTTCTCAAGTTATCCATCTCAGTAATGAGTACTTGGCGTGTCATGTACCATTTCAAATCCAAATTCCAATCCATTGCTGCAAATTGCACTACCTTTGATTGCCAAGCCAAGAAACTTCCCCTGTACTTACCGTACTCTGACCTTAGATTTAAAACCCAGATTCTTATCTCGTACATATTAAGACTGTGCAAGAGAAAACTTAAAGGATAAAAATTGCCCATTTTTCAAGTACAATAGCAGACTTGCAGTCATTTAATCAGCTTATGCGTATCTTAAAAAAATACGGATAGACATGGCTTACATTCAAAAAATATTACAGTAACATCTGTGTTCAACGCGTGAAGAGGCATTATCAGGCGCGTCAGATTATGCATACAAAGCATAATATGTACGTCCATTCTACACACTACACACATGGGAAGACGCAAAAATAAAGTCAATCACATTCATAATAATAGTCCACAGTATATATGTAATATGTACGGTATACTTACAGTAAAAGCAGGAAGATTAATCTACGGAAGAAAAGCACATATTATACACACATACCATCACGCATTTTTATGGGTTTCCTTTCAACTTTGAAATCTGCATCGCAGAGATGACAAACTAATTATGTTATTCCAAACATGTGCACACAAAGTAAGTATGGAAAGGCATAAAGAATATCTATCGACGTGTTTACAAATTCAAACCAACTTTTGTCTATGTGTGTAGGCTGTACGCTCTATAATTCTCACATAAGTTCTGACTTTGGGCAAAGTTTACCTGGATTATGCTTTAGTTTTATGAGTATTCTCAATACAAATATGTACTATTCGCACATTTATATGTGGGCCCATACTATACATTATACATACCCAGCGGCTTCATTAATACCAAAAGTCATAACAGTCGCGGGAGTGACTATATATCCAGCAAGTTTATGGTGGAGTTTGAGCGGAGCGGATCGTCGACCAAACAAACGAATATACATACACGGGAAACTATAAAAGCAAATGTAATGAGACTCGACTTGAAACAACAAACAAAATGAAAATATTATGCTACACACTATACACATGCTGTATTTATGTATTTGTATTTGTGTGCCTTTTCATTCTTTCTGCAATCCCGTTGTAGTTACTTTACTTTGTTCTTTCCTCTTGCTCCGGGAAATCGGGAATACGGGAGCAGGGCTCAAACGTTCCTCGTAATATTCATTTTATTAGTGTATTTATATGTATGTATGTATGAAAGTAAAAGGTACAATTTACCTAGTGCACATTTTGGTCTTATTGTCAAGTTGTTCAACGTCTATTTGTAGAGTATGTACAATGTACATATTTAAACGATACACACAAATGTCGTAAATATACATTTATGTACACCGTCAGTTGGATCTGTGTACTGTCAACAATAATAATAATGCAGTAATAATACTGCGATCCATAGAATAGAATATGTATATAAACACTGAACACATATGAACATTGAACATTGTACGAGGGACAAAGAAAGAGGAAGCGAGCGAGGCATTGACATTGCATTCCTATTCTATTTGATTTACTTTCTCCATTTCCTTTGCTCTCTCTCTCTCTCTCTCTTTCTCTTTCTCGATAACTACTATACAATACAATACAATATATTGATAAAACGTCGGCTAACAATAATAATCCGAGTTGCAAGTAGATACACTGAAACTACAGAGCAATGGCTACACTTTCTCTCTTTGTATGTATAACGTACAATGTGTACAGTATACAGTTTGTCTCTATAGATAGCCGGTTTGTAAGTAAAACTCTTTGACAGGCTGTCACCCTTTTGTGGTCAGTTGGCAATCTCTCCTCCTTCTACCTCTTCTCCTTGTTTCTGCTACGCGTCCGCTCTTGTTTACTCGTGTTCCTCTTTTCCACTGTGTTGATCAGACATATCCGTTAGATCAAACAGAAAGATAGACAATCAATTCTACATAAATTCCTAGTTATGTATTGTGTATTGTATTATACTGTATTGCTGGCTATTCTACGGTGTGACTAACTGTACAGATATTTTATATATGTGTGTATTGTGTATATCATACTGTATTTATCTTAGGTCACGTCGAACGAAACATTAGACTCAATACCTACTAAGTCCAAATAGAAAAACAAACAAACAAACAATCGAATCCCAGGGCACGAATCCAAACACATACTTGTACATACCTTGTACCTATACACAGAGAGAGAGAGAGAGAGAGAGAGTGAAAGTGTGCGACGAAACAACTTGTATCAATATCCAGATTAAAATCTAGGAATCTAGATCTAGTCAAATCCAAAATCCAACCACACACAATCAACTAACCAAACAGGGATCCAACATCCAAACCAATCCTATCCAGTAGAATCCAATCCTGGAATTCCCCCAATGAGACATAAACAACCAAAACGAGAGAGAGAGAGAGGTGGGAGGAAAACAAAATAGCGTGAAAATCTAGGTAAAAACTATGTACTGGTTATATGTATGTAAGCCGTTTTGTGTTTGTCCTTAAAACTGAGAAAATTTCAGACTCCGGAAGTCCACGTGTCACAATGCTATTACATACATCCATACGTATATTCTTGTTACGACAATCACAATTTAGCCGACAAACTGTAATTTACTTACTTACTTCATATTTTGTAGATAAATTTACATTATACATACATATAAATACGCCGGAGACCGCAAAAGCCTGTTGTGTGAAACCTTCGGAGGGACTGCTGGCGACTCGACGGAAAAGTTCCAGTAGATTTCCATGTAGAGAAATGTATCGAAGTAGTAAAATGTGCAAATATTTTACAGTGCGAATATTAGTCGAGGGTCATGGGGAATAAAAAGTAACGGCGGGGGAGACGGAGCTTGCCGTCAGAATTAAAGAACATTTGAAGGCTTTTGCTCCCATGCAGCTTTGAGCCTACTATACACCGTTATAAGAACAAATTTGTCCAACTATACACACTGAACATTAACCACTGACCATAACCATACTATTATGTTTAATGTTGTAACTACACAAGCATTTTCCCTATTTTTAAAGCTTGTGACTTGTACCCATGGTCAAGTTGAGGACTATTTAGTTTGTCCATTTAACTACTCCACAGAATCCCCCCGTATACTTACATACAATACAGCGTTCATTGTGCATGGTGTAGTATATTACAATTTAATAAATAAATAATACATGTGTGTATGGTCAATGCAATGGTGGCTACAACATATCCTGTTAAGCCTGAGTGCTACATACTTTCACAGTTATTGCATGTCGGATGGGCAGACGGGCGGACTTTGTCCAGTTACATATACATACATGCCAGTCGACCGCCGACCAGTTGTATAACTGCTACTACATACTACATGTACACGACTAACCACGAGTACGAGAACGAGTGAGTTTCCAGCTGTTCTTTGTCTCTCGCTCTTCTCGACAGAAGTGCGACAGGAGAGGAAGATCTTATGATGAAAGTGGCGCTGTATTAATGGCGTCCATCTTGTCCAGAATTCCTTCTTGTACATTGCACATATCTTGATACAGATAGTTGCGGTTGTCCCTTCATCTTTCATGTGGATTCGTTAATTCCTCTTCCTCTTCTTCTTCCTTCTTTGCCCCGGCTGTTTCCGTCTCTGTTTCTATTAGGCACTTTAATTTGTCATTTCCATTTACGTCCACTAAAAAGAGCGGTAGAGTGAGGGAAAGTGATGTGATGTGATATGATAAGAAATGATATTTATAAGTAAAGACGAAGAAGAATCTGTTGCTTATGGCTGTAAAATAAACTTTTCGTCTTGTGGTATTACACATTTCACATTTATACACATTTATATTTGTCTGTATCCACTCACATACATGCATACAAAGTTTAGCTGGGAGAAAGCTAACTCGGGTGTACAGTGTACAATTTAAGTGGAAAACTCCGAAATCCTGAGAGGTACAAGTTGGTAATGCGTACAATATTGTACAAATTCATTTGATATCATATCCTCTGGACAGACCGACTGAGACAAATACCGCGGCTAGATAGAAACACGAAACAAGCAACTACCAACTACACAATAATACTTCTTGGAACGATTCAAGTACACACACGGTGTGCAATGCGTGTGCATGTAAGTATGTATGTGTAATACAATAATCAAAAGAAATTGGAGGGAATACAAGTAGAAAAACAAAGGGGAAAGCAACTACTAGAAAAGTTTTTGGTGCGTCTCAGTTTCAACTTGAGTTTGAGCTAAGTCGAGCTAAAAGTTGAGGTTGAATTTAGATTTTCCCTACTTCTCCCTATGCGTCCATGTATATTTTACGTATTTTATTATACATGTGTGTGTATGTGTGCTCCACATGTGACTCAAAGGGAAAGCCATGGAAGGAGAAAGAGAAACGAGGGAGCTTACCATTGAAACCGCAGCAATTATCGATCCAATTCATATCTACAAGTTGTGTTAGTTCCTATACTGTACATTTTACGTATAGGAAAAATTTCTTTGGCCAGTATGAGGCTTCTATGTATAATGTAATAATGTCTAATGTCTAGTAAAACACGGGAGAGAAAGAGAGCCGAAAGTGAATAAGTGAATAAGAGAGAGAGAGAGAGAGAGAGAAAGTTGGCTTCTCATTCTGTACACTATATTGTATTACAATACACACATAGTTTGTATGTATATTGTATGTATATGGTTCATGTTGTTTCGTTCTTCGTCCTCGAGTGCAAAACAGACTCGACACGGACAACAAGGGAAGCAGATGCAAGTCATTATGATGTGGGAAGGGAATGGAGAATTGTAGTGCAGCGTTGTACTTTTCGATCCTGCTTTCCATCTACCAGGTCAGTTTTCCTTTCTTTTCCTTGTGCCAATCCAATCCAATTCATATCATTTCCTCTTTAAATTCCTCGGATAAATGATTGTTATTTTGAATGGGTCCAAAGAATATTATGCACATTATTCTTCTTGGCCTGTTGTACATATCTACTTTGTTTTATTCGACACGCCAGCCAAAATTACTATTACATGCAACATGTAAATTTGTTTTTATGTATGTATGTTTCTAGGCACACAGTATCAAGACTGAAACAAACTGCCCTTTTAAAAGTTTAACTGGATTTTTCTCCACAAATTCGTGAGTGTGCTGCATGTCCCGTGGTCATATTAAAGCAAATTGAAGATTCAGCTTTTCTTTCCCTGACTATCGTGCCTATATTTTCTGTATATTCTGTGGCAGGTGAAATTTGTCCAGTTCATGCAGTTAAGAAGAGAAGAGCCGGAAATAAAAATAACATAAATAAGGTAAAAGACTGGAGACATACAATACTGAACATACATAAGAAGGTCATTCAGTCTAACATAAAATGTGAGTAGACGAAAGAAATAAAACCTTCCATTTCGAATTTCGATGTGTATTGTATTAACGTACAATACATACACTGTAAAGTGAAGCGTAGTTCGTATTTCGATATGGTTATTTGCACGTTATAGATACGTGTATTCATTCAGGTGACCATTGGATTAGATTGCTGTTGCTGTATATACAATGCACAATGTACAAAAAACGAAAGCCTTGGTATATATCTTCCTGGGTTTTTATCTTCGGGTTTCCATTTTGCCCTTTATTCTTCTCAATCTTGCCTTGTTACTGTTATTTACGCCCGTAAAGCGAAGGTTAGAAGCATGGTTAAGCTTCTTCGCATTAGGTTGAGCCATATTGCACACTTTTTCTTTTTTCTAATCCTCGCCATTGAATTGTCAGTTGTCAACTGGGAAAATAAGTCGGAAACGCGATGAGATTTGGCATCATACGTAACTAAATACGAATTTGCTTCAATAATTAAAAATTACCGTAGTATTTTTCAACATCTACTACCCACTGCATTTTAAGCCTGTGTATTTGAGTTATTGTTTTTGGACTTATGATAACTTATACATAACAAGTGTATCTTCTTCTATCCCACTTTTTGTATTGTATTGTATGACGTGTATAAGATATAAGAACAACTGCACAATCATAAACTCTATTTAGTCGTTCTGTCGTATCAGTATTCTGACTACTAATGTTTTTAATTAGAACTTTCTCAACAGCATTTCTCTTTCTTCCTCGACTTATTTTGCATCAAGCGGTCTAACATGGTACGATAATGCACAATATGTGTATAAGATATGCATACATATGTGTCTATTTTCTATTTGCAACACTTATTATGCACATGTAGATATGCACATGAGCATCGGAACTAAACATCTCTATTGAATTGTACAGAACAATTTAATTTTCCTACACACAGGGAAAAGCCACAGCCGCAACAGGAACAAGAGTGGAGGAGAACAAACGCTCCAAAACAATATCAATGCCCTGTGGAATGTTTAGTCGGAGTTTTGAACCAAATATATATGTACAAGTACGTACTACATATTACACATAATCGTCTATGTATATGCGTATACAAGAACAAGAGAGCAAGACAAGCATCTCGAATTCAAGCCAATTCATGCCCCGGCATTTTCCAATGAAATTCAGTGTATAGTGTGTAGCACAATGCAATAAATACGCAATAAATAAGTATATTATGGCTACCATGAAACGTAATGAAATGAAACAAGTTTCAGGCCGTGAGAGAAAGAGAGAGAGGAAGGAAATCCAACTACTACATGAAATTAATCCAAAATTATTTGATTTCCCATGATAAAGTTTTGAGTAGGAAATTGTATCAATATAAAATATAAAGCACTGAAGACAATCATCATAATAATAGTAAGGATAATGACGTGAAATCTTTGAGTATACAAGCCAACGATACATGCCCAGTAATATATCTACAGATAAAGTATAATTCAAAGGCTTCGTGCCACACCGAAATAGAACATTTATTTATAGTCATTGGAAAGAATGGACGATTTTACTCAAGTCGACATTTTCAATAACTGTGGATTTTATTCTATACTCGATTATTTTAACAAACTACGTCGCGAAAAAAAGAATTCTTTTTGTTGATGATTCTGTCTCTACCTTTTCGTCTTCCTCTACATTTATCTTTATTTTGTATTTTGAGGAAAGTAAAAAACGAGGGATGAATTTTTAGTTGTTTTGGTTCCGTGTTTAGTGTTTGTACGTTGTACACTGTATACTGTATACATAACGGCGATTGCTCGCATTCAAACAGTGAGCGTATTTGGCTCAATGTGTGTTATTATGAGTGTGCGTGTTAATTTCTACCAGGAGGATAATATTCAGTTGGAATATCGCCCTTTTTGGTTTTCTTGGTCATTGGCTGTTTCCATGATATTGTATTGTTGTACGTACATCCACAGTTATTGTATTGTGTTTCGATTGCATTTCCGCGGCCCATATCGTTGGTAGATAAATATCCTGTGGGAACTGTCTATGGTCTATTAACGCTATACATACACATGTACGTGTTGACGTTTATGTTGTGCTATTTACTGTGTCCTCCTCAAAGAAGGGGATACACAGACACACGGATAGAGGCAAAGGTACAGAGAAAACAGTAGAAGAAAGCTGCGTAATAATCCTTAAGATAATATGTTTGCCGCGGAAATGTAATTTTACTCTCCCTTTCTTCCTTTTCCTCGTCTTTTCTTTCGTCTTATTTCTTCTCCGTCTCATCTTGTGCTCTCTATTCTGCTTTTATTACTTTAAATAATACACTGTGGAATTCCTCCGTTTCTCGACACTTTCTACTTTTCTTCTTATTCCTTCTTCCTTTCGTCGACGGTAGATACCTTTTATCTCGACAAAGCCAGAACTTTCAACTCTATTTACTCTATTTACCTCCGTACCGAACTGTGAACCTGGAAAAACGGTCGGCTAGAGTAGACAAGACAAGACACGACACGACGACGACAAGACAGGGAAAGACAGCAGACACAACTTGGTGTGAAGACGTACATTTTCTTTATTCGCTTATACTCGCTCTGTTTTTGGAAATAAAAACGTGCTACTGTAAAGTGTATTTTATAGTGACTCTCAACCGCACCATTTGGGAAGCATTGATTAAATTTAAAAAAAACAAATCTACTCAAAAAGCTCACGATACATCAGATATCGCCTGTGATGTTTTGAACAAAAATTGAATTTTCTTAAAAAACAAAAGCTTTTTTCATATCCATGGTTGCAGTTGAGGGTATAGTACAAAGTAAATAAAGAAGCGACAAAAATAATGCCTTTTGTCGATCTGCTGCTCTATAAGTATTCTATTGTATATTTTCGATGCTCCATCTTGCGCTGTCTAGAAAATGGCGAAACAATATTATGGTATACAAACAATTTAATAAAATCCTCCTTATTGTATCAGTATTTTGTACAGACATTTGTATTTTGCATCCCATTTGTTGGAGATGCACGGACAAAGTGTGAAGACCTGTCTCTTGTTGTAGATTTTTACTGTACATTTTTAAGAAACCATTGCGCATGCATAAACACATGCATTTGTATGAAATTCGCCCTGAGCCACCCTGTTAATGTGTATAAAACATTTCGGACTTTCGGTGCAAAGTATACAAAGTTTCAAAATGGGATGACGATTCTTCACAGAAAAATGTTAGTGGCGGTGAAAATGAAATTCCCAGGCAAGTGAATATGTCTACTTTACTTGCACTAGAAGGTGGTGTCAGGTTTACACTAAGTTTACATTACAAATAAATAAGTGTTGGATTTCTGTGAAAGAGAAAGTTAAACCCATTTTCCCTTTATCGGTCGATTCTCTTTTGCTAGCCTACCGTAACATATAGCACATGTAGGATGTCATAATACATAGATATACATAAACGTCAAAAGCAAAAGTACGGACAAAAACAAAAGCAAGGGAAATAAAATACGGTGCACCATGCACAGTGCATCGTTATATTTGTAAGCACGTGTTATTATTAACAAGGAGAACACCCTGAAACAATAAAGGGAAAAAGGCACATCTTAATTTGGTTTTGATTGGGCTGAGCTCAGTCTCCGTTCCTAATTTTTCTTATTTAGTCCCTTTGATTGCCAACTTTTCCTTCTTTCATCCATATCACAAAGTCTTTGATGTGATTTTGCCGAGCAAGGAATCATTTCATAATACACAAGAAGAAACAGAAGAAGACCAAGTCGGTGGCTGTGAGTGTATACTCACTACCAATTATTTACCTTCGTCGTGCTTTCTGCACAGCGTGGCTTGACAGACGACGGTGACTAACAAATAATTATCTACAGAACAGTAACTACGAAAGCGTATAAGCAATATGCGTGTATTTTGCTGTATATTTTTTTCTACTCTTTTGAACATGTTTTCCCATTTTTTCCAAGATCAAGAAAGAAGAACAAAGGCAAACGTCAAAAAGGTGTTTGAATGCTGGAACCATTTTTCTTTCTTTCCTTTTTTCCACGTAAAAATAGAAAATCGTTCGTCTTCAATTTGTTGAGGTGGAAATTGGTTTGTAATTAAAAAAGGTGTGCGGGATGTCAAGTATGAAGCTGAGCCAGCAACCATAACAGAAAACAGAACGTGCTTCATGTACAGTTGTATGTACGCAGTAGAAAAACCTTTACAATAGGAAAAGAGTCCGAGTATGAAGGATACACAGAAAATATGTATAGATAGTCGATGTATGTCAAAGAGTGCCAGTGATACTGGGTGAAGGCTGCTTAAGATTGGAGAAAATAAAGTAAAGGTAAAGGTAAGGCTAGAAAGGAAGGATGGATAGAGAAAAGGTAGAAAAGCGGAGCGAGAGCGAAAAAAGAAAGAGCTAAGGATAGCAGGAGAAAATGAATGCATGATCAATGTAGATGTAAATGGTGTGTTTGTCTCGCTCTCTTTCTCCGCCTTTCTGTCATGTTCTTGTACACTGTGCACTGTACACATATACAAAATGCTGGCTATATACATAGTTATAGAGAAAGACAGGCAGACAGACAGACACATGGGAGAAAGAGCCTGAAGGTGAAAGTGACTATAGCTTAGATTATTCTGAGAGAAAATACATATATTATATTTCTCCTTTATTTTGTACACTATACATCAGCGATTGCCAACCTTTTGAGTGCTCAGGGCCACTTTCGGCATAAAAATAGTTTTGGGACATACCCGTGGGCCACTGAACAAATTTGCATAAACCGGTTTTTAGACAGTAAAAATGTTATTTTCGAAACTTGAAAAATTAGCAAGGTGCTTTGAGTTTTATGACAGTAATAAATGTCACATGAATGAGATACTTGCTGCTGAATTCTACTTGCAATAACAGAAAAATTTTGATTCGTA
This sequence comes from Sminthurinus bimaculatus, assembly GCA_034698285.1. NCBI lineage: Eukaryota > Metazoa > Arthropoda > Collembola > Symphypleona > Katiannidae > Sminthurinus > Sminthurinus bimaculatus. The sequence goes on along the minus strand of JAQIVE010005158.1, from coordinate 9 downwards.
TTTTCTTAA